>CP025645.1:867338-907953 GCA_003576665.1 Ipomoea trifida
TTTTTTTTTTGTGTTTTTTTTTCCAGTAGTGAACTCATCAACTTGATTTTTTTGTGTTTTTAATTATCTATCTGAGTATAATATTGTCAACATTTGTGATTAACCTATGTGTATAGTTTTTGTAGGCAATGTACTGGTGTGCACTAACTTCCGTATGTGTGTATTTCCACTATCGGTTCCTTGCGGCTAGGTTTTCGTTGTATGTGTGAACCTCGGCTCGTAGTGGCCTAGTATGCACTTTGTGTTCATGTCACGTGTCTGTTCATTGTATACTTGGCATGTGTAAATTTACTTGTGGTGTCGTTTGCATCTAATGATGTGCTTGTGCATTAGTCAGGTATGTGAATCAATTGAGTTTTTTATCCTTATTTTTCATTGTTGGTGGTGGTGGTGTATGACGTATATGTGTGCATTCCAATGTGAACGTGTGCACAACACAATGTATAAGTGTGACATGTGTGCACTATAATTGAAGGAGAATAGGCTGAGAATGATTGCGTAGAGATTGAAGCTTACATAGAATTTTTATTTTAGATGTCTATATATAACAGGTGGAATAACGATATGATTCATGGTGTGTGGTATGCATATGAAGATGGATAAGGATATGGAGGTGGTGAGTAGTGATATGGTGGTGGAGGGCAAGCATAGATAGAATGGGGGTAATAAGGATATGGTTGGGTGTAGTATAATTCTATAGATTTCCCTCATGGTATGGATAACCATGGGGATACATATAAGCACTCATTGTCAAGTTTTCAAATGATTTTCAACAAAAATTTCCTCCACAAAGCTTAACCAACAACAAATCTTTGCAACTAGAAGTAGTTGCAAGTGAGCCACAAGATATGCAAAGACAATTATGCTCACTTTTCCAATCAAGTAACAATATAAGAAAAGAAAATAAGCAAAAAGAAAAGCAATTCAAGAACTCTTAACAAATAACTTACTAAATGTCAAAACACACAACTCAAGTACCGTTTGCCATCCCCGGGAACGGCGCCATTTTGATGTTTTTAGTTTATGGTGAGGTAGAGTGATGGAAAGATAAAACGAGGAAGAAGTTTCCCGAGTGTCGTGTTCTCAAGGATGACAAATTCGAACCGAATCAAGTTTGTGGCATTTAGGATGTTAACAAGCAAGAGTTACAAGATTCACTCAAAGCAAAAGAAATCATAAGGAAGAGGTTTGACAAGAGTAAAACAAAGGCAAACAATAGAAGAAAGCAAGGAGATGGATGTCCTATATAGGTCTCATGTTTGATACTCCTACGGGGCAATCGTTATACCCTGCACCACGGTGTACATAGCAATGTGCACCACAAACGTAAAACGACGTCGTTTCGATGATAGTGGACGCGGACGTGAATGACTCCAGATAATTCATGATTTATAATACACATAATCATTATCTAGAATACACAGAACGTTTGCCTAGAATACACAGAATGTTTGCCCAGAATACACAAAATATTGACACAAAATACACAGAATTCATCCTTCTGACATTCGAATGCACAAACACATCACAACTTGTGTTAATAACATGAATACACAAAATATTAACACAAAATACACAGAATTCATCCTCCTAAACATTCGAATGCACAAACGCATCACAACATGTGTTACTAACATGAATACACAAAACGGTTGTCTAAAATACACAGAACGGTTGCCTATAATACATAGAATGATTACCTGGAATACACAGAATATTAACATAAATACATACACCGGCCGAACCGGGAAACGTAATTTCCAAAAAAACAGACGATTAGTTTACAATGCTCAAAACGACGTCATTTACGTACGTGGTGCACATTTCTATGTGCACCGTGGTGCACGGTATAATTTGCCCCTACGGTGTGATTGAGGCAATGCAATCTAGAATTTGATCAAGGGAGCCCAAGGCACCATCACCGGGTGGCGTCACACTCCGGACTTCCAATTCTTCATTCATATGAGGCATTTCAACAAACACTTGGTCTACCACTCCTCCCGGGCCTCATCCTCCCAGATCGAGGACGGGTGTGATCAATTAGGACTCATATAGACCCGCTATCGCGCAATCTATAATTTCCCTAACTTGCCTACCTAATGTGGCCACAATTAGGCTCCAATTTAACCAAACATCAACCACACAAGATATATAAACCCTAGATTAACATTCCTCAAATCAATTGAAAGAATTAAAGCAAATCTAACATGATCACTAGATCGGAACATCCAATCTCCAAATCTAATCTAGCTAAACATATTAGAGATGAAAACAAAAGAGAAATTACAATTTGAAATCTAATTTAAAGATAAATTTAGATCAAGTTGAGGAGATAACAAATCCAAAGCTAGTAATCCACAATCTTCAAGCTTGAATAACCCTAAGTTATGCTCTCCAATGAGAGACAAATCTAAGCTAAAGTGTTAGGGAAAGGAGGGGG
The DNA here is from genome assembly GCA_003576665.1 of Ipomoea trifida. Classification (NCBI taxonomy): domain Eukaryota; kingdom Viridiplantae; phylum Streptophyta; class Magnoliopsida; order Solanales; family Convolvulaceae; genus Ipomoea; species Ipomoea trifida. The sequence goes on from CP025645.1 coordinate 869,779, forward strand.
GAAATGCTAAATGTTTCAATCAGCCAAAAACATTGCTTATATAGTTATTTTTCATGCCCAATGCTAATCCATACAGCTGTTAACGCGTGGACCTAAGCGTGGATCGCTACGGGAATTGTTCCACGCCTTGTCTACGCGTAGACGCGTGCGTGGACCCTGGTCTGAAATGACGTTGTTTCGATGTTAGTGGACTGTGGACGCAAATGATTCCTTGTATATAATACACAGAATGACTTGAAGGAATACATAGAATATTGACACAGATACATAGAAATCATTCTCCTAACATTCAAATACACAAAACACGTCACAACCGATGTTTAAGTACCCCTAACATAAATACACATAATCGTAGTCTACAATACACAGAGTGCCTTCAAAGAATACACAAAATATGAAAACAGCAAATATAGAAACACATTACCCATGTGTTTAAGTACCACTAACATGAATACAGAGAATCCTTGTCTAGAATACACAGAATGACTTGAAGGAATACACAAAATATTGACACAACTACACAAAAATTATCCTCCTAACATTCGAATATACAAAACAAGTTACAACCTATGTTTAAGTACCCCTAACATGAATACACAGAATCGTAGTCTACAATACGCATAATGTCTTCAAAGATTACACAGGATATTAACACAAATACACAGACCGGCTGAAAGGCGAAATGTGATTTCAAAAAAAAAAAAAAAACCGTTAATTAAAATAACTATTTCTGTCTTTTATTATCTTTTATCTTGGAATAGAATGGGGGTGTTATATTTATGATCAAGTTCTACGAAGCAGTAATTTTTTTTTCTTGTAACAACATAAACTTTCATAAAACATCATGAGTTTTATAAAACCAACATAACGTTTTCTAAAACAAGCCTGCCGTTGGGCAAGGGCGGACTGGGCCCTTGCCCAGGGCCCATGCTTGAAAGGGGTCCACCACCCCACCCCTCACCTTTTATATATACTATAAGTTTTTGGTATAAGTATTTAATATACATTTAAAATTTTAAATTATAAGTTAGCTTAGTTAGAAGGTTGTGTGAATCATATGGTAAAGATCATTGAGTTGAACTATCATGTATACAATTACATTATATTTTCCCTCCCTAATTTTTAGAAGATGAATTTAGTGATATTATTATATAATATTAAAGTTGTAACTTATGAAATTTATTTCTATTTCTAAAATTGTACTTCTTCTTTTTTTTTTTTTAAATTTATAACTTTGTGATACTTTTACCTTTTTATAATTATAGTGAGATTTATAATATAGATTGATTTGAGATTCATATCAATTTTTAAATTATCTATTTCTATTCGAGTAATTTGCTACTTATATTTAGAACATGAGTTATGTATATGTAATACTCGTAAATATTTTGGGATGATTTAGTTATGAATTTTTTTTTAAAATATAGTTTATTTTTTTTATAAATTATCTAGCTAGTCAATGTAGTTTTGAAATTGATCTAACTAAAAGAAAAAAATATTTATAAATATGAGATCAATAGAGAACGTGTGTGATGTAAAATATGTTTTATATTCGAACTATTTTATCAATTTAATTATGTTTCATATTTTTTATAATTATATTTTATCACGTTTTAAAGTGTTATGCTTTATTCCTCTCAATAATTAATATTTCATGCTCTATTATTATTTGTAAGTTTTTTTTAATAAATTTATATTAATAATTAATTTATTATTTATTATAATAACAATATAAATGTCTATAAGTTTATATGATTTTAAATTGTTTTTTCATTTTTATAAACTATAATTATTTATTTATGAAGGCAATGATGGAGTTATTGATTATTTTGAATTTAGGAAAAGCATCTAGAATTGTTTTCATGATTATCATTTTGTATTTATTAAAATAGTCATTGCCATTTTTGGTCCTACTATTATTGGGTAATTGTCAATTTTAGTCCACTTCATTAATTTTTGCCACATTGCGGCCAATCTTATTTAGTCCTTGCCATTTTTAGTCCACCGTTAAAATTTTTGTTAAATAGCCGTCCAAAACATGGATATTTTGGTCTTTTCATGCTCTATAGTCTCTACCCATCTCTTTTTCTTCCACTTCACGCACATTTGTTTGCCGAAGGCGCAGAGGTCGAGGCAGCGAAGGCGTTGCTTGCCGGTGTGGAGAGGGAAGATCAGATGAAGCTGTTCTACCGCTGGCGGCCACCAATATTTCTACCGGAGTTGCCACCATGAATTGCCAAAAGCAGGTCCGATCATGGCGGCTCCTCTATGCCATCATGGAGTTCCTTATTCCCAGCTGCAACTGCACCTTCGTCGAAGAAGATACCGATGACGAAAACTCTAGTCAGGCCTCCGACAACTATCAACGCCGACAACAACCACTTTACATCTCTTCCTCCTCCACCAGCATCACCATCACCCTCTTCGGCTACCGCCACGAAAAAGTCAGCTTTTGCATCCAAACAAACTCCAAGTCCTCCGCCGACGTCGATGCCGCCCCGCTCCTCTTCCTCGAGCTCGCCATCTCCACCACCACCCCGCCCCTGAGGATCACGTTGGAGAGCAAGAGAAAATGTCGCTGGGAACGCCTCTTCTCTCGACGCCGGTGTAGAACGTAGACTGAGAGGTCTAAGACCTGTTAATATTCCTCGGGCAACCAAAGCAGAGGGTAAAGGAAATGATCAAAGCATGAAAAGACCAAAATACCCATGTTTTGGACGGCCATTTGACGGAAATTTTAACAGTGGAATAAAAGTGGCAATGACTAAATAAGACAGGCCGCAATGTGGCAAAAATTAATGAAGTGTACTAAAATTGATGTAAGTGCAAAATATAATGCACATTAGTATTGGCTTTATTATTTAACAAAACCTTAGGATTTTTTATTTTATTTTGTTAGTGGTTGATGTGTTCAAAGCTAATGGATCCCAACAAAAAGCTGATTTGGTTTTCCTAGTTTTATGGGGTTGATTTAAGTGAGTGGACAATATTTATTCAAGGAGTATCTTTAGCTATGGGTTGAGGAAAGTTAGTTACGTGGATGGCTATTTAAAGAAAGGATTATGAAGCTTATTTTGCAACTTTCCCTATTGAGAATTACAAGACTTTGTGCTGAGAGTTCTTTCATTTTATTCAAGCAATATCTGTGGGTTTCTGTGTTCGGTTCTTCGTTCATGTACTGGTGCTGATTCAGCAAGATTGAGGCTGCACGAATCCAATCACGTAGAGATGTTTTGAAGATTATTATTGATGAATGTTGATGTTGTAGGTGTTGGACCTTGTTTATGTTTAGCATTCCATCTCCCTGTAATCTTGGCAAACATCTAGTGGATTGGGCTGTCGTGGGTGCCCCGCAGAAGTAGGAGATTTGGCTCCGAACTGCGTAATCATTTGCTGTGTCCTGGTTTTACTTTCTTTATCTTTTTATCCTTTTATGTTCTAATCAAAATAATTAAAAGGTTAAGATAATCTGTTTTAAAACTAAGTAGAATCATAAGGCTTCGTACATTCAAGATTCACGATTATCAATTTCAATTGGTATCAGAGCACGGGGACTTAAGTTATTAGTCTAACCGATCTGGCTTCAAAATCGTGCTTCTTGAACTTACGAGTTCATCTTGTGTTCTTGTTTTCGTTGCTTTGGTTTTGTTTTTGTATTTCACTGTGTGTTAAGTGTTTCAGAATGAATAGTTCTCCTCCAAAACTCATCGGAGATAATTATGCCTACTGGAAAGCGCGCACCCAAATGCATCTTAGGGCTCAAGGTGTTTGGAAGACAGTACTGTCCGGATGGGATCATCCTACCAAGGGTGGTGAAAAAGAAGGAGATCCACCAGTGATAAAACCTGAAGTTGAATGGTCTATGGCAGAAACAACTACCGCAAACTATAATGCAAAAGCTCTTGATATAATTTTTTCTTTAATTCACGAAAGCCAATTTAATTTGATTACAGGTTGTGCCACCGCCAAAGAAGCTTGGGAAATTCTAGAAACAACATATGAAGGCACTACTCCGGTCAAACAATCCAAACTTCAGCTGGTTCAAAGTGACTTCGAAGACTCGCGAATGAATGAAGATGAAAATATTGTATGCTTTAATGAAAGAGTTCAAGAGATAGCCAGTCGTGCAGTCACTCTAGGTGAACCATTTTCACAACAGAAGTTAATCAAAAAGGTGTTACGTTCTCTTCCACCGCGGTTCAGAATGAAGGTAACTGCTATCCAGGAACACTCCGGGTGGGAAAAACAAACCTTGGCTGAACTAATGGGTAATCTCAGAACCTATGAAATGGAAATATTGACTGACCACTCTAGAAAACAAAAGAATGTTGCGTTTACAGTTGACGAACAGGTCCCTGAAACAGAGTCAGACGACATTGAAGATGATGATCCAGTAGTTTTATTAACCAAACATTTCAATAAGTTCTTGAAACAGGTCAAACAAAAGAAAAGCTTCCGCGGCAACAACTCTCAAAACTTCAAAGGATCAAATTCATCAAAATCCAATACCACGCCTAATGGATCAAATTACAAACCAACTGGATCTCGTACAACACAGCCGTCTGCAACACGTACGACTCAACCGAGAGAAAAAGCAGGTAGCAAAGGCATTAGATGCTATGAGTGTGAAGGTTTCGGGCATGTTCAGGCTGAATGCGCCACTTACCTACGAAGGAAAAAGTCTATGGCAGCACTAACATGGAGTGATGATGAAGCTGACCCAGAAGTTGAAGTTGATCCAAAAGAGATAACCGGCAACTTTGTAGCGTTCACAGCCAGGATTGAAGCTGATCCAGAAGTTGAGGATGAAGATATAGATGATTCAGAAGGCTGTGACTACAACTCTGCAGAAGATCTTGATATTCCTCCTTTTTCTTATGAAGTAGAGTATAAAAAATTGTATCCCAAGTGGGAATGTTTGCTTAAAGCTAATCGTTCTTTGTGTAGTCAGGTAGGGATATTAGAAAACGCCAGCAAAGTGTACAAAAGTAAAGTATCTGAAAGAGATCTTCTACTCGAAGCTGCTTCTGCACAAGAAGCTAAGCTGAAGCAGGAAGTGCTCAAGCTTACGCAGGAACTGACTACACTCAAGAAACAGATCCAAATGATGGATACTACTTCAACCCTTGATGAAATTCTGGACACAAGCCGGCAATCAACTACAAAGTTTGGTCTCGGCTTCACAGGGGACAAAAACAACAGTCAAACTGTTTTTGTCAAAGCTGTTGGACCAGATCCAAAGGATGTGCCAGAATCTAGTGCAACAAGGAAAATGGATTCAACAAGGCATCATCGCAATATGGTCCTAAAGTATAAACGTATTTCTAAACCTTATAACCCTATTTGTCATTATTGCAGGGTTCGAGGACACACCAGACCAGAGTGCTACTACTTTTACAAGGATCAAAGAGCCGAGAAATACACTCACAAGCGTATTGCACCATTTGTAAAACAAGTATGGGTCAGGAAATCAGATTTTATATCTAAGTTTATACCACATGCAACGCAAGGGAAGAATGATTCTCAGGAACTAGTGGAAGATAAAGAGATTGGATTGGAGAATCTACATTGACAGATCATCATCGAAATAAAACCAGGTATTTTATAATTCAATAAGCTATTTTTGCCTAATAAGAGTTTGCTCTCTTTTCCAGATCAAGAACTTTGTTCAGATGTGGAATCTCTAAGTTTCGGACTCAGTGCTTATTAAAAGTTGAAAGGAAACCTCTTTGGGAGTTTTGGTATCTTCTAATTCTTTAGTTGGTATTGCCTTAATACCTGAGTCTTGGAATCTTTTTACCTGTTTTTTATGCTTTCTTTATGCCTTCTTTAAAGATTGTGCATAAGTTTTTTTTGTGTGTATCTCCTTTATTTACTGTTTTATTCTCTGGACCTATGCTTGCTTTATCTGTTTCTGAACGTGTTTTGTTTGATATGCTTGTATCTATGCCAGAGTTGATCTATGTTTTGTTCTTAATTGATATTCAATCTATTTTTGCTATCATTGTTATGTGTTTTGTGTCTTTGTGTTTTTTGTTTGGTCCGGTCATGACCGTATGTGTCTTTGTGCGTGTGCTTTCTGTGCTATCCGTTATGAATATGTGCCAAAATTTGCTTTATCTGAATGTGTTTACTGCTTTATGTGATAATCTTCCTGTTTTTTTTTTACCCTTTTGACATTTTTTTGCAATTGTGGCTATAAGTGTTTTTTACATTAATTGCTGAATTGTCTTCTAGTTCTGGTTTTCTCGTTTCCATCTCACTTATGCAGGTTCCTGCTACAACTTCAAGGAAACTAGCGCTAAGATTTTATGGTGATATTGTGATAAACTAGTCACGATGTACATATTGAGGGGGAGCATGGTTTTCTGATTATCATACTCTGTGGTTATCTTATTCGGATTATCATATTTGAATCATCATATTATTTGAGTATTCTCTACTTTGGCAATCGGTTTCTCTCTTTGGATTTTTGGAATTCTTGGATAATCTATAAGTATATCTATTCGTATGGATATCTTGAGTTGTTTTTTGGGCAATAGTTTTTGGATGAGATATGGGTATGTCTGGATTATGGTTTGCTTGGAAGAATTTTTAAAGCTTTTATTGATCATAATGCTACAGACAGATTATTTGGTGGATTGGATATGAATATTAATCATGATGATTGATCCCGTGATACAAGCCACTCAGGCACTCTCAATAGTTGTTCGCCTTTGTCAATTATTTAACAAAAAGGGGGAGTGATATTTGAGGGGGAGCTTCACTGCGAGTGCTATTTTGCTAGTATTCTTGGTAACTTTTGGCGTTGGATGTAAGTTGACTATCTATTGGTAGTTGGATGGTTTGAATGGTTGGATGGTTTGAATGATAGTTTTTATTATTATATTACTTGGTTAATCAACCGGATTCTCATATTATTTTGAATCCTCATATCATCTGGATTATTGTCTCACACGAGCATTACCGCGAAATTGCTCGCTTGGAAACTCGTCATGCTGAAATTCTTGTGTCTCAAGGTGTTTCTACCTCTGATTCAGATCCTGATGAAGACTCCTTTGAATTCGGATCCCCGGCAGCCCACTAGATGTCTTTGCCCTTTGTCAGTTTTTTGCCAAAACAGGGGGAGAAAAGTTGTATGCTAAACATAGGGGGAGTAATGGTTATGGTTTGTTGGTTTGTTGGCTGGTTTTTGGTTGGTTGATGACTGCTACTGACTTTCTGGAATTGATGTTTTTGTTGGACTGCTTTCATTGGTAATAATTTCACTTGCTCTTGCTTAGTATATTTGATTCGTACTTTATCTTGGTTGTTATCTCAGCTTGGTTTTGGTTAATATATTCGGTCTTTATCTATATGATGGCTTATTGGTTCTGCATACAAGTATGATTGGATATATCTCTCTATTAAGTGCCTGCCTTGTTATGATCTGTCAAAGCTGAAAAATGGTTGTGGGTTTCAAGGATGATCTTTTGATATAATGAGCTTTGAAACATGTCTTGTTTTTGTCTAGACTTTGATTGTAAACAAATATACCTGTGGCTTTTTATAATAAAATATGTTGTTATCTTTGTTTGGCCCAAGGTATATTTGTATGTTAGGTTTTGTCAAATAATTGCCAAAGGGGGAGTTTGTAAGTGCAAAATATAATGCACATTAGTATTGGCTTTATTATTTAACAAAACCTTAGGATTTTTTATTTTATTTTGTTAGTGGTTGATGTGTTCAAAGCTAATGGATCCCAACAAAAAGCTGATTTGGTTTTCCTAGTTTTATGGGGTTGATTTAAGTGAGTGGACAATATTTATTCAAGGAGTATCTTTAGCTATGGGTTGAGGAAAGTTAGTTACGTGGATGGCTATTTAAAGAAAGGATTATGAAGCTTATTTTGCAACTTTCCCTATTGAGAATTACAAGACTTTGTGCTGAGAGTTCTTTCATTTTATTCAAGCAATATCCGTGGGTTTCTGTGTTCGGTTCTTCGTTCATGTACTGGTGCTGATTCAGCAAGATTGAGGCTGCACGAATCCAATCACGTAGAGATGTTTTGAAGATTATTATTGATGAATGTTGATGTTGTAGGTGTTGGACCTTGTTTATGTTTAGCATTTCATCTCCCTGTAATCTTGGCAAACATCTAGTGGATTGGGCTGTCGTGGGTGCCCCGCAGAAGTAGGAGATTTGGCTCCGAACTGCGTAATCATTTGATGTGTCCTGGTTTTACTTTCTTTATCTTTTTATCCTTTTATGTTCTAATCAAAATAATTAAAAGGTTAAGATAATCTGTTTTAAAACTAAGTAGAATCATAAGGCTTCGTACATTCAAGATTCACGATTATCAATTTCAATTGATAATGCCCCAATAACAGTAGGACCAAAAATGGCAATGACTCTTATTAAAATTATTAAAAACTTGTAAATCTTATTTCAAGTTATTCGGCATTAGTATTTTTTTCATTATTTAATTTAATTTTAGTTATGAAAATATATATTAATTTCATGTAGGGTCCATTTTTGTTGCTATGCCCCAGCCTATAAAATGATAGGATCGGGCCTGGCCTGAAACAACATGAACTTTATAAAGCAGCAGGAGGAGTCTTAATTCTAACAATTCTCCAGTTAGTTCTTGTGCTCTAGTTTAGTTACAAGGCATACTGTCCTGGGAGAAGTTGGTGCAACTGTTGAGTCTTGTGTTTCGCATGCATATATGTTTAGGTTATAGAAGTGGTAGGTCGAGGCATTAGTGGTACCCCAAAATAAGCCGTTTTACTGGCAGCAGGGACAATTGATGCAGGAGTAAGTGAAGGTATTCTAGGTGTCTATAGGGAGATTGAAGGTGCTAAGATAGTAGAGCTAGATTCCAAAGATTGTGCCCCCAAATTTTTGGGGCTTGTGCAGTGGCACCGGAAAAACATGCTCAGGGTCAGCCCTATTCCCAATATAGGTGCCTACAATTCAGCAAGGGGATTAGTCATTGTGTCTGACAGTGAAAACTCTGGGCTACACCCAAAAAACAATTAGATCATGAATATTGGATAAATTTTGAATGATGATAATTTATCCATAATATTCTCCAATGTATATGACTATGAACAGTTCTATTGAGGAAATGATGCAAAGTGAATGTTACCATCCGTGCAAATATATGCTCCAGAACACTTGACCATACTATAAAAGTTTGGATTTTGGCAATCATACCACACAAAACATCAATTAAAGTATTATAATGTCACTTTATTTTCCATCCGATGAGTCATTGCCATAGGTATAGGATCCTCATGTGACTCTTATGACTAGTGAAAAAGTGCCAAAAAGTTGAAACATTTTGAATCTCTTTGTAGACTTTAACTGATGTTTTTATAAATGCCATGCATATCTGTGGGAAGTGGGAACAAGGGACTGAAAATTATATGCAGATTTTTTTACAAGACGATCCTAGCTTCATCCATATCTTCTGATCTTCTTTTTTTTTTTTTAAATAAATTATATAATGGTCATACTCATATTCGAACTTGTTCTTAGAAGAAAACTAAGACCAAATCTCAATAGTTCATGTGAAAAAACTAATGTATTTGAAGCAAATATTAGAAAAAAAAAATTATGATAAATTTTTTGTAATTTTTTCAACTTTAAAGTACACTTAATAATAATGTCCAGTGCATTTAGCAACATTACATGGTGCACTTTGTAGAGTTGTTCAGTGCACTTAGCAACATTATATTCAACACTGTAGAGTGCAATACACCTAGTGGAAAGTGCACTACACTTAGGTTCACATTTTAAAACTTATAATTTAGTTTTTGGTTTAGTTTATAGTTTACGTTTTTTTTTTTTTCAAAAAAAAAAAAAAAGAGTTCTTTTTTATTTTTCATTTTTACTAGTTAGGATTTGGTATTTATGGTTTTTTTTTTCCAACAAAATAAGAGCTTTATTAATAAGCAAAGAAATAAATATCTTACCTATGATGGCTCAAAAGTGACCATAAATCAAACAAGGCCTAAAGAAGAGGTTCATACTAGACTAAAGAATAAATAAATTAACGAATGGATCCAAGCCCACAAATTTAGCCCAAGCCTAAAGAATGAAAACTAATAAAATAACATGTTCAAGCTAACCAAAGCACAAACCTAAACAAAGAAATATTTAAAAAAAATAAATGCAGAAATGCAGATGTAGGAGCTTGTGATCAATCAAAGTCTTCCAAACAACACTCGAAATTTCGGCAGCATAACGACAAAACATGGACATATCAACCCTGCTAGGAATAGCCATATCGATCATAATGCATGAGACACATAGGTTGCCATAAATAAATTAAGGGACACAAACTCTCATCAATTGGCAAAGGAATAACTAACATGAATAAGATGGCACACAAACCAAAAATAAGAACACGACACACAAACTGATGAGACAAAGATGTCCACATGAAATGGCACGCAGGACTCATCAAAAACATTATCAGCATAACCAGCAGCAACCCTTACCCTAACGGGATTAGCTATTATTGGCCAGCAGCATGTCTGGTCAGACCGTCAACGGATTTGATTAATTCCTACCCGGCCACCGTTCAGCCCGGACCAGTGTATAACTTCTTACCGCAAGCACCAACGTTGAGGCATGACTTGTTCAAAGAAAGCCCACAAGGGCTAAACCAAGAAGCTCCCAGACCAAACATACCTCAGAAGGCTAAATGAAATAAAAAGATGCATGCAAAGAAGAAAAAAAAATTATGCACACCTCAAATAAATAAATAAAAAAATAGACTAATAGCAAAAAAAATAATGAATAAATGAAAGAAAGAAGTACTTTTTAGAGAATTAGAAGACATGAAAGAAAGGTAAACACCCTTTTCTATTTCCAACCCCACCGGAACCCAAAAGAGGTTCGATTACTATTGGCTAGCAGCAAGCCTGACTAGTAGGTCAACGGATTTGAAAAATCTTGTCTCACAACTGTTCAGCCTGGACTAGGTATATATTGTACTGCTAACATCTGAGTTGATGAGGCTAAACTTGACATAAAGCCAAGCCATCATCGCCACCAAACCAAGCAACCAACAATACCAACTCTCTTTCACATTTTCTCTCTCTCTTTTTTCACTTTTTTCCTCAATTTTCTCATTTTCAATTTTTCTTTTTTCCTCTTTTTTCTCTTTTCTTTTCCATTTCATCATTTCTTTTTTTCTTTTTTTATTCTTTTTTCTTCTTTTTTTTTTTCATCATTTGCATTTCCAATGCCTTTTCAATTTTCAAAATCAGATCAAGGTAGATCATCTTCCTCAAAGAAAATAGAGGGGACATCATCATAAACAATCAGTGCATGCACCCTCGGAGGGAGGTCAAGCAGACTATGAAAAATGAACTCCACATCTTTACCCCCATCCCAATCTGCTAAGGCAGCCGAATGGAGAATACCCTACGACAGACACTAAAGAACTTACGCAGAAGCACATGAACAAAGAAAACGGAGTCGTGATACATCAAAATCAAAAGGACCAAGGAATGGGAATAGAGGTATCAACATATACTAAGCTCAGGTAATACAGACTCTAAGACTAAAGATGTAAATCCCTCGGCTAAACACCACTCAAGACAGCCAAACAGAACCCGAAAATATCTCGAAGGTCGAACCCCATCAACTACCGAAATGGCCAAGCCATAACACAAACCACCCCCCACCCCCCGGTTACACACCAAGGCAACAGCCCCACCCCCCAACTCAAAGTATGAAAGATTGACATTTAAAGAACCATTTGGGGAGGGTCCCATCTTATAGTACAAACTACACATCGAGGCACATGTGAGTCAATATAGGACAAAATGATAGACCAATTAGGTGGCCGAATGTGCTCCCTCGGTCACCGCCCTCGGTCACCGCCTAAAGAAACATTTCGTCATTCTCTTAGCCACCCCATAAACCAACCACGGAATACTTAGTTATCCCCTACCATGTAAGCAAGTATTTCTATGCTTCCACAACTCCTAAATGATGAGATAAGGCAGCTTGCATACAACAAAGGCAACAAGACTGTTGCGTGAAAACACCTGCCTCCACCCAGCCAACAAAGTTCGTAGACCATGATGCATGGCTGAAATGAAGGCCAAGTGACCCCATAACCCCCCCCCCCCCCCTAGTCGTATCCCCTACATAAAAGATGTGGTCAATGGTCTTCTTAACAGGATTATGGCAGCACCAACATCTGGAAACCATAAGATGCCCAAATCTAGTCATAGCATCATCAGTGGGGAGACAACCCCATAATACTCGCTAGACCAAAAATGACACCTTAAATGGAAGATGCTTATGCTAACAAGTACTCAAAAGATTATCAGAATTCATAGGTTCAGATCCCTACCCACTCCCATGCATAAGTAGAGTTTTCTGTCCTTTAGTACACAAACAAATAGACGGCATCAGGCAACATTCATTATTGGCCACCCACATGTCCCCCACTACTTTGCTCCTAGCTCACTCCCATTCATAAGTAGAGAGTTTCCTGCCCTTTAATACACAAGATCTCTAGTGTCTTAGTGGTTTGGAACTTGTGTTGTTATGCTTGAGGTTATGGATTTTAATTTTGTTAGTTGTACTTTGATTTCTTTAATATTTTATTTCATGCTTCCTTATTTTCTTGACAATAAAAACGAGCACCCCACTTGGATCATTTCCCAATAAAATGGGTCCAGGTCTCATATATATCCTCATCATATACAATATTATCAGCATATATACTTTTTTTTTTTAAGAATCACGCATACCGCTAAATTGTCGGGCTATACAATTAATTAGTATAAGAATGTTAAAGAATATTATAAATTGTGATTCCTTTGTAAATAACGTAGATAAAATTTTCATGGAGGATACAAACAACTCCAACCTCCGCACCGCAGACAGCTATCAAACAAAGGAACCACAAACAAGCCAAAAACAGGCTACCAGCAACCTCCGGCCAACTCGGCGGAGAATCCCATGAACTCACTAAATAACAAATGATAAACATCAATCTAAGCAACAAACTGCCACCGATCATGCTTGATTAAAGACAAGATGGTTTCATGGATTATTACAGAAAACAAAAACAGCAAGCAAGAAAGCGTTTCACGCTTTTCTTATCCTGCACGAAGACAAAGCTAATCCCATTTGGGCTATGATTTCCACCTGTTTGTTTCGAATTGTCCATTGGAAGAAGCACCAAATTTGTTTTCCGGTTTTGGCGTTATTAGAATTAAACTAGCTAGCTTATCAGAGTAAGTTGAAAACAGAGTGTTACATGCTTCTACAGGCTGTTTTGAGTTTATTGAAAAAAAGAGTAAATATTTAATACACTGATGGGTGATAGTGTTGTTGAAAAGAAATAGCTATAATTAGCAGTTAAATGAATGATAAATTGATTCTCATGTACCATTTGATCGAGTTGGACAAATTGGAGTTAGGAAGCCATTTAAGTAGCCTTTAATTTGTCAAAAATGTGGTTTGCAGTTGTATATATATACAATTTAACTTTTTTAAAAAATTTGAATTGTATACCATATAGGCTCTCTTTCACACGCAAGAGGTGCAAATCCTACAAAGTATAAACTCGGTGTGCACCTACTACCTGAACGCTTTGAATGTTTGGCAACCTAGACACACAAAAGTTTCGTTAAACTTTTAAATTTTTCAGTAAAGATTTGAACCTCAACTGCTTGGTACAAGTCGTGCTACTTAGAGAACAATAGAGATTTTGGTGAAACCTCTATTGCATGGTAGCACTCTTACTGTTCCAAAAATTCATACTATGGTATCTTGTTTGTTGCTCTTAATGATGCAACATACTGAAAATTGTTAAGTTAATTCTTATCGATTTTAGGAATTAATTTTAATTTATCTAAAAATTAACTTTGTAACATCATATTTAATGTGATTAATAATTTGTCATTGAAAGTTACACGTTTTTTAATGTCAATGAATTTCGATCTCCTATAAATAATTAAATACCTTGTGTTGGGCATAATGTTCAAGTGATTTTTTTGTTTTTTGTTTTAATTTTTTTTAAACCAAACGAACCAACTTATATTAAATCACTAAAATAAATCGAAATACAATCAGGAGGGACAAACTCCACACACCAAGGAAAGCAGAAGAACCGGTCGCCAATCGCCTGTGCTAAGCTAAGACATGAGCTACATAATTCGCAGACCTATTGACATGGTGAACAGAGACGTTCATGTCACTAGCAATAACTCGACATTGCTTAATAAGTACACCAACCTAGGACATATCAGTACAAGTAGAATTGAAATTTAAACAAAAGCTTTGACAATCACAATTCTAACATTATATAATTATCCAATATTCGTACCTCAAATACTAACTATATATATTGAAAATAGTTCAAAGCATTTATTTTAAAAACACATATTTAAACTAATCAAAAATTGACTTAATGCTCCTGATCGATCAGCCTTGGATTTGTCGACAAATCCCTTAAAATTCATATGATGACGCTAATAAATAACGATGTGCCAGGCTAAAGAGATTAGGCTAATCCAAATCCGAACAGTAGTTAGAAGGCTAACAGACACTCAAAGTAACGATGAAACCATAGTTTTGTTTTGTCTTTCATATGTTTGTAGATGAAAAATGACAAAGAAATCACACTTATATATAGACTGGTAGATGAGTGTGTAGCATTATATTAACCCAAATTAAAGCCAATTAAGCAAAATAAAAATGGATGAGATGAAGTCTGTGAAATCGGAGGAGCTTTTGAGCCCTGCAGGGAGGCGCAGTTTGTGCATGGTGAATTGTGAGAATAAATGCGTGAAGCGGCGGCGTAGATCTCCTCCGGCGATCGCCATCCAACCGCCGGGAGAGACGAGTGTTCAGAACGCCGCCGATTCTACCACTCCTAAGCAGCCAAATGTTCCCACAACTCCAACTGTTAAGAGAAGTTCAAGATTTCGCGGCGTTAGCAGGTACAGTCTAGCTCTTACTTTCGGAGCCAACAACGTTAATTAATTTTATCATTCTTATTATTGGACGAAGTCTGGTAGGGACTAAGTCCAACGCCATGTAACTGGGAAATTGTTGGGCTGAGTCCCGTCCAACACCATGTAACTGGGAAATTGTTGGGCTGAGTTCGATAAAGCGACAAATCCATCAATTAGTTGTCAGGGATTTGTTGACAGAGGGAGTAAAGGGCCGAGTCTAGCACCCTACCTCTCGAAAACGATGTGATAGTATATAATAAAAGAAAGTTGTGCCTTGACAGTGAACTATAGTTTTTGGCGTGCTTGATTCTAACTAATCGTATCAGAGCCAAGTCATAGAGTAGAGAGCAGTTAAGGTTGGCTGCTTGGCTAGTGATCAATAAAGGGACAAGTCCAACAATTAGTCTAGCACCCTATTCCTCGAAAAGAGGGTGATGGTATATAAGAAGAGAAAGTTGGGCCTTCGCGGTGAATTATAAAGCATAGTGATAAACATTTGATTCTAATAAGTGGTATCATGGTTAGAGACCAGTTAAGACTGGCTGCCTAACTAGTAATAAGGGTCAAATCCAGCAATTGGTTGCACTTAATCCTAACACTTTTGTGTGTTGTGGTTTGCAGACATAGATGGACAGGACGATACGAGGCTCATTTGTGGGACAAAGGATCATGGAACGCGACGCAGAAGAAGAAGGGGAAACAGGTGTATCTTGGAGCATATGATGAAGAAGAATCTGCAGCAAGAGCATATGATTTGGCTGCAATCAAGTACTGGGGAACATCAACCTTCACAAATTTCCCAGTATGATCCTTAATTTGTTTAATATAATTAGCCACGCACATGTGATCTGAAACATTTATTCACTTTGATTTTGTGTTGGATTGCAAAATTAACTGCGGAAAATTATGTCTGATCAGATATCTGACTATGGGAAGGAGATTGAAATAATGCAGAATGTAACCAAAGAGGAGTACTTAGCCTCTCTCAGAAGGTATAAATATAATGTACCACTGATAATAATAATCAATTCAAGTTTAATTGCATATGTTATGAATTAAGACAAAGTCAATTAAATGAAGTTGATATTACATTTAAAAGCAGGAGGAGTAGTGGATTTGCAAGGGGTGTGTCCAAATACCGAGGCGTTGCTAGGTAAATTATATTTCAATTCTACACAACTCTTTCTTGATCTTCGCCGTATATTAGGCGGAGGTCAAGGAAAAAATTTAACAATTAGTCACTAAGAAATTATTAGGCGAATGCAAATAAAAGACCAAGTCCAGCATTCTATCTCTAAATAATGTGATGACAGTATGTAGCTTGAGACTGATAATCCTAAGAGGGAGAATTCTAAGGCCAAGTCCAGTAATTGACTCTCGAAAAGCCAAGCTCTAGTTTGACCTATAACACTGACCGGCCAATAGTTATATCATGGACCTGAGTCCACCTTACTCATGTCTATTTACATACTAAATGTTACGATTACCTACTAAATGTTCACAGTTCAAGTATAAAAGTTGTATATTTTGAATTCGAATTCACCTTACAAGGTGGACTCGGGTCCGACCACATAATAATTTGCGCTGACCGGATAGCTAGGTATCACACTACATGTCATATTGGTAACAAATTAAACTTTTCTATGCATTATTTAACATTCAGGCATCATCACAATGGGAGATGGGAAGCAAGGATCGGACGCGTTTTTGGCAACAAATATCTATATCTTGGCACATATAGTGAGTATCGTGCTGACACCATTTTTTCTCACTTCATCAAACAATTCAATTTCCTGCAAAGATTAAGAATTAGACACTACTTGTTCTCTCTAATTTGATCAACATTAACCTTAAAATGTTGAATCCAACATATTAATTAGTATCGATTCCATCTTTCCCAAAAAAACTATAGCTAGAAGTAAATGCACTCGGACATGTAACCTGACTAGCTCTAATACCACTTATTATATCAAACCACTTATTAGATCAAACGCTTGCCAAAAACGCTTACCACTTTCGGCATCAACCTAACAATCTCCTAGTCACCCGATGCTAGACTTGGTCTTTCCCAACTGCCCAACAATCCCCCCCCCCTCCGCCAAACACTCCCCAGCCACCGGGTGCTAGACTAGCCTTTCCCAGCATCCACCAAACAATTTCCCCCTCCTAGATACCACTTGTTAAGATCAAACGCTTACCGGTATGCCAAAAGTTAGCTCATAGAGCAACTTTATTTTTGTTATATGTTCTGCCACACATTTTTGAGACTCTAGGTGTTGGACTTTATCTTTTGAGCCCTTCTCCCACCAACTGGTACTAAACTTGGTCTTTCTTAACCTCCCTCCAACAATCTCCTAATCACCTGTTACTATACTTGTCCCCGAGTTCGCCCAACAATTTTCAACAAATTAAACTCCTTCTTATGCGTTTGTAGGTACTCAAGAGGAAGCAGCGCGAGCCTACGACATAGCAGCCATCGAGTACAGAGGAATCAACGCCGTTACAAATTTCGATTTGAGCACATACATAAGATGGCTAAAACCAGGTCCCAATTCCCTGGCATTGCAGGAGGACCACCACCTCGTATCAGAACCTCAACTACCTCTGCAATCCAATAACACAGTTAACTCAAGTGACCAACGCCAAGCCTTCTCCTTCAACGCCTCCAACTACTTCTCTACCACTGAAACCCCCCTGTCTGTTGCCATTCCTCAAGACCCAATCGTCGTGAGGAAACCGCCGTTAAGTCCTTGCAGCAAATCGTCTAATTCCCCAACCGCCCTTAGCCTCCTCCTCCGTTCATCCATGTTTCGCTCGCTTGTGGAGAAGAATTCCAATGCCGACAGTGAGGAGAATGAATCGCAGGTTGTGGGTGCAGAAGAAGGTGAGGATTTCGCGTTTTATGCAGCAGGGGACAAGCTGCCTGGATTGGATTCATTGGAGAAGCCGGGGCCATCTTTCTGGGATTTGATGTCCTGATTATTTTAATTAATATAATGGTGAAATTAAACTCTGACTATGACACTTGAGGGAAGAATAATCCAGAAACTGAGACAGTCTTCATCTGGTAGTCTCTTTATAGAAATGGAATTGTATATAAAGATCCAGCAATAACTTTGTACAAATGTACTACTTCAAGTGATATATTGAAAATCAAACGTATATGAAAACAGATCCTGTTGTTGGATAAATAAGCCCATAAAAGTGAAAATAAATAACTGTTGTACTTTATCCTGGTATAACAAGTTAACCACTCCCACCGTCTCTGTGTATTCGGAACAAGGATTGAAACTTACACACCATATCAAAAAGATACAAGAAAGAAACATACAATCTTTGTCGGGCAAAGCTCTGTTTAAATAGTGGAGGCTAAACAATTGATGCCACATACTATTTAAAGGATCTTAACCACTCTTTAATTTATGGTGAATATTAAACTATGTATAAGTCATGAATCACACAATTTTTCGTGGCTTGCACTTTTTCTAACAATCCCCAGCAAATGCAAGAGAATGATAAGTAAGACTCATAAGTATAAAAGTTTGACACTTAAATGCTAGTGAACGAATCGTGAACTGACACGTAGTAACACATGGTATCATTCGATCTATTGAATGAACGAATCCTGAACTCTTCGACAGTAGGTTTAAACCAAAGTGACACATAACATCTTAGATCTTGTGTAAATATAGTTTTATGAAAAACTATGTATATATTTAGCCCAACTGAACTTCTCATTATCTTTCATAAAAGGCAGCTAACCTTTCGCATCAAGTAGGTAATCTTGTTAAGTTTATCCCAATATAGACTACTCAAATTAGTATATAAAGTCATTAAACGTATTTTATACTCACCATCTCAATTATTAAGTGATAAATTTATTAAGGGTGTGTTTGGAAGCCCGGAAAATGACTTCTGGAAGTCATTTTCCGGGCTTCGGGTGTTTGGGAACACCCAGAAAATGTGGTCAACGGAAATCAGTTTCCGTTGACCACGGAAAATAGCCCACTTTTTCCGGAAAATGGGTCTTCACACGAA
Source organism: Ipomoea trifida (assembly GCA_003576665.1). NCBI lineage: Eukaryota > Viridiplantae > Streptophyta > Magnoliopsida > Solanales > Convolvulaceae > Ipomoea > Ipomoea trifida. The sequence goes on from CP025645.1 coordinate 888,792, forward strand.
GGGAGGGACGGCAGCCGTCCCTCCCTTCAGTCCGCCGGCTCTGGTTTCCGCCGGAAACCAGAGCAGTCGTCCCCCCCCCCCCCCCCCCCCCCCCCCTTTTTTTCTTTTAATTTTTTTTTTATTTTAAATTAGTTATATTATAATAAATATTATTATGTTATATATTTTTTATATTTTAAATAAAAGAATAAAATTATATAATTATATATTTCTACTCATTTTCCACTCATTTTCCGGAAAATTAACCAAACACCTAAAGACAATTTTCCAGAGTACATTCAAACACGGAAAATGATTTTCCGGAAAATAACTCATTTTTCAAAAAATATTTTCCAGAAGTCATTTTCCTGCGTTCCAAACACACCCTAAGTTCGTCTCAATATAGACCATTAGACCATCTCTATTTTTCACATCTTTTAATCGTTTACAACAAAATAATTGACTAAAAATCTCATTATTAAAATTGCTCAAAAAATACAAAAAATTTTCCCAACTGACAAGATATTATTGTAATTTACAATCGTGCGTCACTCTCACAAAAAATATGAGCGCTTGGTTTTATATCCTAATTCAATAAATTATAAAATATGAAATAAATTTAAATGAATAGGAGAAGTTGAGAAATGCAGAAGTAGTAGTAGGAATCCCAATAAAAATCCATAGCACCTCCACTTGTGCCTGAAACCACCGCCAACGCCGCCGCTTGCGCCGCCGCCTGGGCACTGAATACCACCGCTAAAGCGTAATGTCTCTCCTCCACACGCCATGCGCCTCCTTTCTGTTGAGCGCCAAAACTCCAAAGCCCACCGTTAAACCCTTCGAAGCTCTTCCATTCTCCTCGACGCTAAACCCTAGGTCAAGAGCCTCCTCGATTCGGCTTTCCTACTCCTCGCTCAATGAGCCGTCAGACCCGAAATCATCTGGGCAGCCTATCTCCGGGGGAGCTAACAAAACTGACGATAATAAGCCCTCGGCTTTTGTGGACGAGTGGGGCGAGAAGTCGGAACCGGAGACCCAACCGGCCACGAAATTCGCCGACTCCGATCCTCCCAAGGACGAGGACGAGTGGGGAGGGAATGAGTTGGGGGGAAATGGGACTCCCGAAATGGGTAGTGGCGAAGACGAGAGGCTTCGGGACCTGAAGAGATGCTTGGTGGACACGGTTTATGGTACGGATTTAGGGTTCCGGGCCTCGACGGAGATACGGGCCGAGGCTCTGGAGCTTGTGTCTCAGCTGGAGGCCGCTAATCCAACTCCGGCGCCTACGGAATCTCCCGAATTGCTTGATGGGAACTGGATTTTACTGTGAGTTTTCTTCGCCTATTAATTATTCTATGTTGAATATATGAAATGCGAATTGGGAGAAGCCTTCACTGTGCTCCCCTTGGCTTGCTTTTCAATGAGAAATATGAACCCACCTAAATTATACAAACTAGTATGATAACCTAAAGGGTTATTTCATTTGAAGCAAAATAGAAATTTATGAGCAAATGGTTGTCAGAAATAATGATAGAGGCAAGAACATCTTGCACCCAAGTTCACTTTGAATTTTGATCCTTCTGCCCTGCCATTATTATGCTAAAGGACTAAGGACTCTTGCAAGAACAGGGTAACTCTTCCAGACCTTAATATTTTGTGTCTGAATAATAATGGTGCTTTTGAGCAATTTCTATATAGAACTGGACTTGCAAATATATATAGATTCTGATCATATGAGAACCCTTAGGCGAGAACGTGCGAACTGAATGAATGCACCGCAACTACTCCAGCTTCTCCGGTTGGCCAGCAGACATTCGTGGAGTTGTGGTGCATTCATGCAGTAGTTGCAGTGCATTCGTCGTACAGTAGTTTGCACTTTCTCACCTAAGGCATTGTTGTCGTAGGAGCCGGACCCTATATATATATAGAATCCTTCCTTAGGTGAGAATGTGCGAACTGAATGAATGCACTGCAACTACTCTAGCTTCTTTGTTCGGGCTCCAAGCATGCCTGGAGTAGTTGTGGTGCATTCATGGTAGTTCACATGTTTTGACCTAAGGAATGGTTCTAATGGGAGCCGGACCCTATATATATATTTTTATATATATACACACATATATATGGATGAACATAGAAAGAATACAAAGGATTGATTCATTCAGAAACTGGAAAGAGGTAGATTGGTAGAATTTGTTTTCTTTAAACTGTTCAGCATTTCATTCTTGTATTACTCTACTGTGTGTTAGGTTTACAGCATTTTCTGAATTATTACCCCTCCTTGCTGCGGGTAACATTCCATCGGTTAAAGTTGAAAAGATTTCTCAATTGATTGACACAAGCAGCCTTACAATCGAGAACTCCGTATCATTGTCAAGTCCTGTTGCCACACTCTCTTTTAGTGCCACTGCAACCTTTGAGGTTAGAACCCCCTCAAGAATACAGGTATGCACTTAGACTATATGGATTTTTTGAGATGTTAACAGTTTCATGCATTGTTGTTGAGGCGTTGCCTAGGCGACACTTAGGTGTCCGGTTGGTGGAGACTGGTCGCCTAATGAGCTCACGGCGCTCACCTTACAAAAAAAAAAACCCCCTACTAATACATAGCTGAGAGCCTGAGACGCTGACTCCCCCATCCCAGCCTTGCCTTAGTGGTTGTTTAACTTTGTTTTTTGACAGGTTATGGTCAAGAATGAATAACCCCAATTATGATCCATCAACGAATCCTAAAAGGAAGGCTAAATCTAAAAACCCATGCTGGAAATGCTAATTATTGCATAATTTAGTACTTATTTTTGAGATTTGAGAATATGTTTATATGCTACAATGCTAAATTATGAATTGATATATGATTATATATATATATACTCATTGCCTAGGCAGCCGCCTAGGCAACTAGGCTGTCAGTGGCACCTCGCCTTGAAAGTCCGATTAACAACAATGATGTCATGTGGGTGTTCATTCCCTGACATTTTATATTGGACAATAATTGGTATCGATTAAAATTTTCTTGACATTATTTTGGGTACTTAAGAATTTAGGACACTTTATGATGCTAAAAAAATGGTGTATGAATTAAGAAATGCATTAAGAGACTAATATTGAGAAACTTTGGATAGATGTTGATTCCACAATTATTTGGGAGATTTTCGTGTCATGCTTTTAGTGAACTTTACTCACAGGTTGAATTTAAGGAAGGCAGCTTTAAACCTCCTGAAATCAAGTCAAGAATTGATTTGCCAGAGAATGTGGATATTTTTGGGCAAAAGATCAATTTGTCTCCCGTGCAACAATCTCTGGGTCCTCTCGAAAATGCCGTGGCTGGTATAGCTCGAACAATTTCCGGTCAGCCCCCTATAAAGGTCCCAATTCCTGGTGAGAGGTCTAAGTCCTGGCTTCTTACTACATACCTTGATAAGGATATGCGAATCTCCAGAGGAGATGGTGGCCTTTTCGTGCTTGTTAAGGAAGGAAGTCCCCTTGTATATTAAAGCGGTACAGTTTTTGTTGATTTTAAATTCTTAGATTAATGAACTTGGTTCTATCAGAGCTTCATGATGGCCAAAATTTCAAATTTTAATCTCACAACATTTGGTTGGATATAGTTTCTTGCACATATCTCTCTCTCTCTCTCTCTCTCTCTCAAGCAAATCCCTGCCATGCTTTGAGCTACAGCTCAGATTGCAATCTGTCTGATTTACATGACAATCTCAAACAGAAATTGAACTTTAGCAAAGTAACTAGTGATTGTTCTAACAATGTGGCTACAGATCAGACTAGGAATTGAAGGAACAACCTTGCATATTCTGCAGTTGTAGGGTCGTATTCAAACAGATTTGTAATTGAAGGAACAACCTTGCCCTTTCTGAACCCCAAGACAAAGAGTTTTTTTTTTTTTTTTTTTTTTTTTTTTTTTTTTTTTTTTTTTTTTTTTTTTTTTTCGGATGGAAAATCTTTCTCATAACATGGAATGTAAATCAAACCTATATTTGAATTGAAATTGAGACACTCATGAAGGTTCTTTCCTTATGAATCAGATAGATTCATATCTAAAAGAGGTTGACAATAAGTTCTTTCAAAATTGACAATTTGTCGTTAGAGGGTTTCTAGAAGTGTCTACGATTGAATAAATAGCTCTACGAACAAATGGATCGGGTTGACTTAGAAAATGAAAATATTTGTTCAAGTTATACCTTTCGTCACCACTTTATGAAAATTCGTTAGGTATGAATATGTTGAATACTTGTGACTCTCGATTGGTGAAATAGTTGGTCTCCCTCGAAAACATGTTTTTTTACCAACGCACAAAGAAAATACTTTCTTGTAAAGGAACAAAATATTGAGAAATTGTCTTTAGAAAGTATCAATTATTAGGTTGTGTTCTAACAGATTGAATAGATACTTATTGTGGGTGCTATTCTTCTCAAACATATTAAGTTTGGTATAAATATTTTATTACTTACAATTAGCATTATCATAAGTATTTGTTTTAGTTCTAATTGTGGTGAAATATATGCTTCAATTTAACATTAGAGTCAACTCTATGCCAAATATCAAGATTATAGTCCACGTATTGTTTGGAGCCCATTAAAAATAAGTGACTCATATAAGTATTTGTGCCTTCTTTACAAAGCAAGCCAAAAAGATAGCAGCATTTAGTAAACTAGTAATGTTGTATGTCAATGTCCTTTAGCTCAATTGCTCAAGTCACCATAAAGACTTGTCAACTCTTAAAACTTGCTTTCCAATGAACCAAAAACTGAATATAAAAATAAGAAGTTGGTATAGGTATTTGATTTTAAAAAAAAAAATTCATTTTCTAATTATGAAAAAAGATTGTGTTTAATCTATTGCGAAACATTTGATCTTTTACTTATACAATTGTTTCACATTTCAATCTAAATTATTTCAACCGAAAAGTGTGAACGAAAAATTAATTTATGGACGAAAAGTAACTTAGGAGTTTAGAAATGAATTCTAAAATTAATTATATAATTTAGGGACAAAAAATTTAATTTATTATTATTATTATTATTATTATTATTATTATTATTAGGAGTTAGTATGAATATTGATTGATGTGGATCCTAGGGAAGCGTAAGTTATACTAACAATTCGGATCTTATATCGAATACGGCGGATCCAACTGAGTCCAATTCAACAACGCAACTCTGATCTCATGAGAATTGAAAGAGAAGAAAAACACAAAAAACCATTTTTGATCATATTGCGGGCAATGATATGATGATGATCATGAATTCATTTCCTTTTCGTTAGTTGTTGATTATGAGATCAAATTAAATTAAAGAAATCCCACTTGTGAAATATATACAATCCATTGTTCAGAATGAGCAAAGAACCAGCGGAGGCGAAGCTAAACGAGGAACAAATCGCGGAGCTGAAGGAGATTTTCCGATCATTCGACAGAAACAACGACGGCAGCCTAACCCAGCTGGAGCTAGGCTCCCTCCTCCGATCTCTGGGCCTAACCCCGAGCTCCGACGAGCTGGACACGCTGATCCAGAAGGCGGACACCAACAACAATGGGCTGGTGGAGTTCCCGGAGTTCGTGGCCCTGGCGGCGCCGGAGCTTCTCAATTCCGAGTCGTCGTCTCCCTACTCGGAGGACCAGCTGAAGCAGCTCTTTAAATTCTTCGACAGCGACGGCGATGGGTATATCACGGCGGCCGAGCTGGCTCACTCCATGGCCAAGCTTGGCCACGCGTTGACGGAGGAAGAGCTGACGGAGATGATCACGGAAGCCGACACCGACGGCGACGGTAGGATCAGCTTCCAGGAATTCTCTCAGGCTATCACTTTGGCTGCATTTCATAATTCTTGGCCATCCATAGATTAATTATATATATTATTCCAGATTATATATATTTGTGCCTAACTTTGTTTTTTTAAAGAAATTAAAACCTGAAAATTTAATTATTTCCACAATTATATATGATACAAGTAATAGTGCATGTACTATAAACATGTCTGCCAATGACCTTGTGACCAGGTGACATGTTGCGACAGAGATCATGAAATCGAGCATTAGTGGAGATTATATTGACTCTTTGTACTTCAAAAAGTTGAGAAAATATTGATGAACGATATTTACAATATAGATCTTAGTAGCCCAAGCCACTATTTACTCATACATTTACAAAATAAATGACAAATTTTCAATTGATAGGCAGGAGGGTATAATCTAATTAACGTAGTATCCCATTTGCACCTTACCCAAATTGCTTTCATATAAACTTGAGGGATAGCTAGCTTCGTTGAATATTAAAGTAGTTTCATACTTTCATATAGAATTTAGTTTTATACTTATGACACTGAATCATTATTCTTAAAATGGGAATAACTATGTGGCAATGAAGATATTTTCGTACTACTTTTAACTTTTTAAGATTTTATCTTGGGTTAGCAAATGTTATATGTGCTTAACGGTGTGTTTGGAAAGCAGGGAATGACTTCTGAAAAATGTTTTCTGGAAAATGACTGAAAACAGTTTCATTTCCGGTGTTTGGTTGCATTCTGGAAAACTATATTTGTGTGTTTGGTTCATTCGATCTCTGGAAAATGAATTAAATTGTATAATTTTATATTTTAATTATTTTTTAAAATATAAAATAATAATATTTCTTTTAAAAAGTAATAGATGTGGTCATTTTGGCCAAAAAATGGTTGAAGCCAAGTTCGGAAAATGAGTTCCGGAAAAAAAATTCAGAAGTCATTTTCTGGAAAAATAGCATCATTTTCCTTGTTTAACGGAAGTTGTTTTCCATTGACTGGATTTTCCAGGCACGGCTAAACACCAAAAGCTCGAAAAATGATTTTCAGAAATTATTTTCCGGGCTACCAAACACATCCTAAATTATTGTAAAGTGTAAATCCAGGATAGTAAATTGTTATACGAAGTACCATGGTCCACATACACCAAGGTCCAAAACGTCATCGACGAATGGGGGTAGTTACTTAGCTTCCCTAAATCGGGCATTTGTTACGTGCCTTTTTCTAAAAGCAAGTTTTTGGTTCCATTACCAAATTAAGCGCCATTGTTGCGCCTCCGAGTTTCAGAGCGGCTGTGGTCTTCTCATTCCGACGCGATTGCTGCAAGCCAAAAGCTTCATTAAAGGTGATAATATTGTTATCCAACATGCAACGTTTCATTCCTAGCTAAATATGTACTTATAAACACAAACAATGTTTCGCCGAATGCTAATGAAATGTGAGACTTTCATTACAATATACTAAAATTCATTATGTTTAAGCTTCATTATATGTATATGCACGTCACACTTCATTTTATAGTTTCTACTTTCTATCATTTTGCTTAAGCTTAAATGCATTTTAATTAGGGTTTACAAATCATTTAGAACTAAAATGTAGTAAAAAATCATCCTGAAACCTATGAGAATTGAAGATTGTAATACCGGCTTGAACAATACTGTATATGTATATTATCAAATGAAATTGTAGTTGAATTAAAATGATATTGTTGTGTGTGTTTATGTAATGAAACTCCAATGTGTATAAAATGTAACTAAATAATATGTCTCACATATTGAGTGTGTATTGTCAAATGAAATTGTAGTTGAATTAAAATGATACTCTAGTGTTGATATAATGAAACTACAGTGTGTATATAATGAAACAGGGTAGCGAGTCTCGCATATTGATGTGTATATTTTCAAATGAAATTGTAGTGTAATTAAAATGATACATTGGTAGTGCTGTAATATATAATGAAACTACTGTGTGCACAAAATGAAACTGAATAACATGTCTTATATATTGAGTGTGTATTGTCAAATTGAACTGTAGTTAACTTCTAATGATACTTTAGTGGTGTTGTAATAACACTACTATATGTATAAAATGAAACTGAATGATATGATATTCAATAAATCTGTTTTCATTATTTAACACTGATTCTTTAGTGTTCGTTACGTTGTTGTAATGATCCTTTTCTTTTTGCCAATAATATATATACTTGTTGCAGAGGAAGTGCCAAAAATGAGGAGGAACACATGATCACATAAAACGTACAAAAGCAATACAAGACTCACATACATGCTACAATACCAATGCCACTGGTTGAAAACACTGAAAAAGTTGTGGGTAAAAAAGCTACAAAAATGGTGATCAAACACAGAGATAAAGAAGAAAATCAATCAAGGAAAAGACCAACCAAAAAGGTAAAAATCATAGCCCCAAAACATAACATTGCTGATAATGGATATATGTTAACAAGAATGTCCCCTAAACATCTCCCTCACCCTAGAACAAAAAACAAGATGGAGAAGACATGTAGTTTGAGGCAATGTTAAACATGCAACCATTGAGTGCATTATTTTTCACTAGTCCCATGATCTTCTTATTGGTAATGATTTAACATTTCAATTACATTTGTTTTAAATATACTCTTTTATTACTTTACAGTGTAAGATGAGCGTGTAATTGAACTAAAATGATACTTTATCATTTCTATAATGAAACTATCATGAGTTTAAAGGGAAATCGAATAGCATAACTCATTCATATATGTATATTGTCAAATGAAATTGTAGTGTAACTAAAATGATACTTTAGTGTTTCTAAAACTAAACTACTATGTGTATGAAATGAAACTAACTATCATGTGCTCAAATGGGTTGTTAGAATGAATATGTAGCCTAATATATATGTTGGTATAATTGATTATTATTATTATTATTTTGAAAAATAGTTAATATGCATACCTTGATAAACTGGAATTCAAGGGAGAAAGACTTGAAAGGAAATTCCCTGCACTGATTGCATGGTGTTGAAAAAAGATGACAGCTACGGTGGTGGAATTTGGAGAAGTTATGATTGAAGTTAGAAACACAAAGACAAGAGCAGGGGCGGAGCCAGAAAACTCGACTTGGGGGGCCAGTGTAGTAGAGAAAAATTTACCGTGTTAGTCGACATTATAATTAACCATACTATATTATTATTTATACCATACATTATTGTAATTATTATTGATAATGATTTTTAATTATATTCTATGTAATAAAGTATGAAATATATAATTATATGAGTACGATTGACACGAGTACCAATCATTACTTTAGAATTTTTTCACATAACACAAAATATTATAATAATAATAATAACAACAACAACAACAACAACAACAATAAGAACAACAACATTTATTTAAATATAAATTGTCAATTTTTATCAAATAAAAAGTTTTGTCAATTATTTTGTCACCAAATATTTTCATAATTAATTGATATTCATTTTACTGATTAACAATATTTCAAATTTTGGGAGATAAAAGACAAAAATCAATATCAGGAATTAAACAATCAATATTAATTTTAGACAATTTCAAAACTAATTATTTAAAAAAGCAAATGTACATCTTCAGAGTGTAAATAAATAATTAAAACACACAATAAATCATTAATTAATTAATCAACATATATAACTAATAAAACTAAAGCATATATCTCAAATTTGGAGATTTTTAAAAATAAAATGGATATTTGATGCCTTCCTCCATTAATAAAATCTTGATAAAAGAAATAAGATAAAAAGAAAATGGTGACTTTAATTATTTGCTTGGTTTTCTTCTTTCTATTTAATGAATTTAAACTTTAATATATATATTTTGAGTTCATTTAATATAAACATAATAGATTGTTTTTAAAAAAAAAAAAAAATTAGAGGGGGGCAAAAAGTGTATTTTATCCCTACTATATCAATATATACATACATATTTATTAAAATATTTTAAGGTGGGGTAGGGGTAGGGTGAGGTGGATGGGGGTTGGGGGGGGCCAGGGCCCCCCTACCCCATAAGGTGGCTCCGCCCCTGGACAAGAGGTGATATCATTAAAAAAATCTTTGGGAACATCGTTGAGATGTTCAATGTGGTATCTTCTTCTCAACCTACAAAAGATGAGAGCGTTAAGGGATGATGACATACATTTTCAACCAATCAAGCTTTCTTGAAGCAGTCTCCGCCCTTGACCAATCTTTAATAAAAACAAACCAAAAACTACCCAACTCAAGCTTGTAGAATCCATTCACCACATATCATTCAAACACCTAACTTGACCTTGGATTGTCAACTATTACAGGACCAGGTTCTTATGAAAGGGAAGTAGAAATGGTTCCTACTGAAATTCTAAATAATGCAAAGGATGTAGAACAAGACTTCTAACAGGAAGAGGATAGTGAAAGAACCATTTCTATAGAACAACAACCAGATGCCACGGCATCGAGTGGAACTTAACAAGATCTTTTTGATAGGTTTGTTAAATCTTGTATGTATGCATTAATTTAAAATATATTATCAAATGAAACTATAGTTGAACTCAAATGAAGAGGAGTATCTAGCTTATTTTTCATCTTCTCTTCGATTATTCTAATAATAGGCTCATAATTTTTTTTCAACTCTATTCAATGCCTTCTTAATGTCTTTTTTGCCTTACATAAGTTCACCATAAACAAATCCCATTGAAGGTTTCTTATCCTGATTAACAATACGAAGTACCTTCATCAACAGTGCAAAAACTTTTAAGCATAATGCAACCCCTTGCCAAAATGCACGGCTCAAAACAACAAAATAGGCTTGTTTCATTCCCTTTAACTATATATTTTTGGCAAACTTACATTATCTCATTCATTGCATATAAACATAACCCTTAATCAACTTTCTTACCAACTAAACTCTGTAACGTAAGAAATGCAAAAGCAAACCTAGTCACACATGGCCTAACGATGTCACACTTCTTTGTAAAGGATCTCATCATTGCCAAAGTTTTATGATGTGCAGAGATGAAGATAGTCAAACTCTTTGCTTGATCAAGAACTCTTTTAAACCGTGGTAAGCCTGCAATGTATTCAAGTATTAATGATTTAAAGATTTATCATATAGCTTAGTTTATTAAAGATTACACATTGGTTACACATACCTGCATGCAATGCTTTCAAACATTAAATTAATGGAATGAGTTGCACAACAAGTCCAAAATATCAGTGGCCTCTTCTCCTCAACAATTTAGCAGCTCCCATGTTGTTGAACAACATTCTCCTCTCCAACTTGTTGAATGCCATGCTCCACATACTCAAATATGAACTGACTTGTGTGTGCCTCCATTGAACATTTTTTTAGAAGATAAAAACGCAATGCCCAACCTTGAATTGATACACAAATTCATGATGTTTCATCTCTTCATATCTGTCCATGCATTGGACATAATTGAGCACTCATCATTTAGTTTCCACTCCGCTTTATGTACCTTTAAAGCTTCTCGAAATCGATCAACCTTTTTTCAAACAAGTTTCACTCATTTCATATCTATTTGGTACTTGAGCCCCCGGACCATATTGACCAATAACTTCAACCATCAACTTGAAGCTATTTCTCTCAAATGAATGAAATGGAATAGCTGCTTCATAAGCCCATCTGCATATGTACTGTTTCACCCGTGACCCTTTTCCTTGTCAAATGGCTCAATTATTCGTTGTTGTGTCTTGCCCTTTTCGGAATTCAAGGAGAACTCAGGATTGATTTGATTTGCAAACTTATCCATAGGGCCAATTGGACGAGGTGGTTTCACAGGTCCAAATTATTAGAGAAATAGGGTGTTAGTTGAGAGAATTACTCTTAGCCCTAGGTTTTGGTGTTAGGAATCTATGGCTACGTTTAGTTCTTGTCTTGTATAAATATCACTATTCCTATACATATGATGAGAATATCACAGAGAATATATACAAATACACGTTGAGTTTCTAGGTAGTTCATTATTTAACATGATATCAGAGCCCAATAGGCATTGATTTGCGCAAGGTGGCAACGCCGTTGGAGGAAGCGGAGTAGCCAACGAAACCACCATGCACTGCCATGTACCGCCGCTGACCGGAGCTCAGGCGACCACCCGCCGGCGCGTGGAAGCGCGTGAGGCCTTTTCTGGCAACCTTTTCAATAGAAAATTGTTTCGTTATACTCGTTTTGTTCATTTGGGTTGTGTAGATGGGCTATGCCACACTTGTTCAGAGGAGTTGATTTGCTTTGACGTTGGCAAGGCAGGAGCAGAGAGGTGGTTTGGTTTTCTTTCTAGAGAAGATGGATATTTGTTAACTGTGTAGAGGGGTGGCCAAAGTGTATGGTTTCCACCTGTGAAAGATGCTTTGGAAGTAGTGCGAGGAGCTAACCTAAGGCAGTAGGTTTGTGTTGGGTGATTAAGGATGAAGCTAATAAGGGAATAATTGGGTAGTAGATTATTGTGTTCGATTGGTTTGTTTACTCTATTTTATGAGTTTTTTTTAATTTAATTGATCTTCCTTTGAAATTGTGGGGCATTTGTTTACATTTCCTTGTATGCCAACAATATGCTCTTTAATCCTATACACTCCACCAAACATTACTACTTTCTTACACTATAAACATCTAATCTTGTCTAATGATTTATTCGGATCATGAAGCACTCCATATTCCCAACCTATATCATTAGACTTTCTTTTTACTTTAGATGGTTCAGAAGATCCAACACTTCGAGAAGTATTATTATCGCCACTTGTCATACTTGGAGTAAAGTACCTAAATCAAATAAATCACTATTTAGTATATATAATTAAAAGTATTAAACAAATATACAATATGAGTAAAGTACCACAAATCACAATGAAAATGCCAAAATGGTCAAATAGATAATCACAAATTCACACTATAAGTGATTAAGTTTTTAGTTATTTACCATCTACATTCTACAAATCACAATAAATATTAAACAATCTATATTTTACAATCTAATGAATCTATAAATCAAAATTAATATTTTACAATCTACAAATCTACCATCTACAATCTATAATTCTATATTTAATATTTTACTATACAATCTAATATTTTACAATCTACCAGAATGCACAAATCTACAAATCTATATTTTACATTTTTACAATCTACAAATTTACAACTAGTCGTGCGCCGCTTAGTGCCTATGCGCGATTTTTGCAACACTGATACTTATATATACTTGAGATTATATTGTAAATATAAAACTATATTAGGTATAAAATAGAATATATACTAACTTAATATTAAAAATAAATTATATATATATATATATATATATATATATATATATATATATATATATATATATATATAGGCGTGAAGGTCGGACCTGGTATATATAAGTTTTGCCCGTTTAGTTTAATAGGCTTTAAAATGATCAAAACTTGACCTTTTTACTAAATAAGTCAGGCCTAACTAGACCTTAATTAGGCCTGGCGATAGGCCACTACAAAGGGATATGACCTATTCTCATCCTTAGTTGTGAAGATATGGGAATTGTTTGACTTTCATATCATTTTTAAATTAATTACATTTAATTAATTAATTCACCTCCGCAGTCTTTGATTTGTACATTATTTGTGCCAAAATATGGCCACTTGATCATCCTTTGTTAGGTTTAGTTATTGTATGCTTTGGTTGAAACCCACACTAGATAAGTGAATTGTCTTTTTTCTTTATCCAAAAAGCAGAGCAAGAGTGCAACTCCCCAATTCCATTAACTTTAGCTTCCAGCTTAAGCTACTACAATTCTACAACCAATAAGTCTTTTTTTTCTAGCCCTAAATTGTGCAACTTGATATGACCAATTCAGCAAAATCATAATTCCTAATTTGCTTCCATCTCTATTCAAATGTCAACTTATTTTGTCTACTCCGTGCCAAAACAGTTCTATATACAAATGTTTAATACACTTTCAAAAACAAAAACTATTACTTTCATCACATCTTTTTATCTCATTGAAGGAAACAAAAAATAAAAATAAAAATTCTCAAAAAAAAAAATGTAAGACTAGACTTTGTAACCAGTGTAGGTTTTTGTGTGAAGCATTTTGTACATGTAACATTATTAATATTTGAGATTATATGTATTCTTAATTTTTAATTTCTACTGGTGTAATGGTATTACATATTATTGGTAATTCAGACAAACAAAAACTATAAAAAAAAAAAACACAAAAACAAAAAAAAAAACAAAAACAAAATCAAAACAAAACCATAAAGTAACCATAACTTATTATTTTATTTTGCTCTTCTAATAAAATGAGAACATGCAACAAAGGGGTATTTGGTTCACGAAATGTTAGATTACTTTAGAAAATGTTAAATTACCTGGAATGTTAGATTGATGTGTTTGACTAACCATTGGGGGTCCAAATGATGGTCATGCAGATGTTAAAGGTCGGGTCATGGCCGGATTTTGAGAAGTGCAATGTGGGCAACATCACATGCATGGCCTCAATTTTTAGATGGCCTAATATTTACACTATTCATACTTATTTAAAATAAAAATAATATATTTTACCCTAGGAACTGTGATTTTTGCATTCAGTTTGTGTTGCACTGTTCATACTTATTTGAAATATAAAAATCATATATTTTACAGTATTGGTTTTAAAGGTTCATACTTATTTAATAAAAATCATATATTTTACAAAATTGGTTTTAAAGATTGCGCTTATATTTTTTGTAGGGCTAATTTATTTATAAGAACGGGGTCACAAAAATTTTATATATATATATATATATATATATATATATATATATATATATATATAAACCTAGGTTGGGTCTCTTGTAATGTTGTTGAGGAATATAGATCACTAACTAGGTTTATGCAATGGTACTAGGTTGGTCATTACAAAATTATTCGATCATGTAATAGAAGCAAAATAATAACCAGTAACAACTCCGGGACTCGGGTGCATAGTGTTCCACTTCTCCACCCATTACATAAAATTAAACAACCACTTTTTTTGTTTTTGTTTTTTTTTTTTTTTTTTTGTTTCTATTCCCTCTCATCTTTTCTCTCCTAGTCACACAATTAGGAGAGCCAGAAAACTCGAGTTAGGGCCGATGTAGTAGAGAAAATTTATCGTGTTAGTCGACATTATAATTAACCATACCATATTATTATATACTAGTATTTTCACCCGTGCGTTGCACGGATTGGATCTGTTATAATATTTTAAGAATATTTAGATGGATATACTATTATATAAATTATAACATCGAATATTATATAGCGCAATTGATGAAATTGGTTGGATCGATTATGTTTTTTTTATGTTTTTTTTGCTTGAATTAGAGCAAATAATTGTCCAATTACCCAATGCGATGCACATATAAATTTTTTATTATATATTTAGATAATAAAAATAAAGATGAAATTATAAAAAAAAATTTGATTATAAAATTAATGCAAAAGTATTACTCAATTAATCGAATGATATATGACTTGTTTGTCAACAATTATCTTAAAAATATCGATATGTAATATGACTTATGTAATTATATTATTACTAAAATAAATATAGAAAAATGAGAATAATTTAATTATATTTATTATAAAAATAAATTCAACGATCAATGTTTAGCTTAATTACGATAATGCCAAGACCTTGTGGTCTAATGACACCCGGTTGCACTCCCATATGAAAAGGGAAGGGGTGGGTTTGAGTTTCAGTGGAAGCAATGTTGACTTTTTGTGCTTCAGTAGGTTGAGAAAGTAATTATGAACAGAAATTAATCAAGCTGTTTGGAAACATTACTTGGGAGTCATGGAGTAGGCACTATGAGTTATATTATTATTGAGGTTAATTATTTCTGTTATATTTTGTATGGCTTAGAATAGGTCTTCACAGTTAGAGCTATTGTACAAGAGCTATTGTAGTTGCCTACTCTATCTGGGACTCTGTTGTAAACTCTCAATTCAGTTAATCGAAAGCATTGTACGTTCATCGGCACTCCACTGTCTGTTGGTTGACTGCAGAATGTTGATATTCCCGGGACAAATAACAACGAATCAATTGAAGACAAAAACAGACTCCATTAGTGAAAGAAGAAAATTGTTTTCAATTTGTAGAATTAAAAGAAAACAGGCGCAACAACAGAATTTGCAAATTTGACAGTGGAGAGGTCTAGAATAATTGCACTGCGTTTCTCTTTTAAAGTTTGCAGTATAGGATTAGGGATTTATATAAGGTTGTATCTTATTACGATAGAATTGTAGTATGATAGGAATTGTAATGTAGAATTATAGTATGATAGGAATTGTAATGTAGAATGTAGTATGATAAGAATTGTAGCACGATAGAAATTGTAATGTAAAATTGTACAACGAATATGAAAATAGGAAATAATCGCATCCTAAATATTGTAGGACAGTTTTGGGCGGGAAGCTTAAAGTAAGGATTTTGTTTTTATATATAGTATAGATATCATACATTATTGTAATTATTATTGATAATGATTTCTAATTATAGTATGTGAAATAAAGTATGAAATACATAATTATATGAGTACGATTGACACGGGTGTCGATCATTACTTTATAATTTTTTTTCACATAACACAAAATATCACAACAACAACAGCAACAATAAGAACAACAACATTTATTTAAATATAAGTTGTCAATTTTTATCAAGTAGAAAGTTTTGTCAATTATTTTGTGACCAATTTTTTTCTTAATTAATTGATATTCATTTTATTGATTAACTGAATATTTCAAAATTTGAGAGATAAAGACAAAAATCAAAATCACAAATTAAACAATCAATATTAATTTGGCAATAACTATGGCGGTTTGAGCAGTTTAAGTAGCTTTCCATAAAATGAACCAAACACACCAAGACTGTTTTGTAGAATGCAACGAAATTTAGGCCCGCGGTGGGGCGGGCTAGGGTTATAGTAATCCTAGCCCGCGGGCCTAACGGGCCGGCCCGCAAAAGCCCACCAAAATTTAGGCCCGCGGTGGGGTGGGCCTAATGGGGCGGGCCGGCCCGCTTTGACAGCCCTATTCTATATAATACTTTTTAAAAATCTAATATTATATATAATATTTTTAAAAAAAAATTAAGAGTGGGGTGGGGTGGAGGGGGGATGGGGGGGGGGCAAGGCCCCCCTTGGCAAACACTTGCCTCCGCCCCTGCATGTAGCATCGTAAAATAATTTTTATTCTTTTTATTCAAAAGAAGATCAAAGGGATTACCCTTGTAAATGCACCTAGCCCTTCGACAATGTGGTACGACACTAGAGCGACCCATTGGACCAATCAATCACTTAGTCTCAGTTTGCCCACCGTCTTGAACACAAGAGTGAATACACAGAGTTTTTAGAAAAAGTACTTAACTATATTCTCTTTAACTTTTTTATACAAAAATACTTTATTATTTATTTATTTTACCTCCTTACAATTTTACTATTAATTTCTTATTTAGTGTTTTTTTTAAAAAAACATACCAGTTTATATTAATAAGGAATCAAATGACGAATACAAGATGATACATAATAAAATCAAACATAAGAAGAATAAGCCTTAGAATCCGTCATCCGAGCAAGTAAATGACCTAATAGATTCGCTGACCTAAGCACAACATAATGACACTGAATCAAAGTACCTAACCAAGACTTGATAATGAGATATGATGTATCTCATACATATTTGACTATTAAATAAATAACAAAATACTATGTACTTTATAAATTAGATGAAATAAAATACCTATGCAAAATTATTTGGATGAAATTAAAATCCTAAGGTCCCAGTTATAATTCTCTTATTTGTTTTCTGATGCATTTAATGCTTCCAAAATTGACTATATTTGGAGAGATGTAACTTAAGAAGCTACAAAGATTTGAGTGTGAAAGAGAATCCTTCTAAAATTCAATATTTTAACACAGATATAACATAATCTCCTATCAAGCTGGCGTCACCCGAACTCAAACTAGAGACCTTCAGTGTGTTAGATTGACGTGATAACCAACTACACCACAACACCACGTTGTATGGAAGTGTGCACTTCATTTTATAAATGATGTCTCAAGGTTCAAGTGGTTGAGTTGGCAACTAAATAAGAACTTCAGGTGAATCCATCTAATGTGGCAATTCGTGAAGCACTAACAAGTGATATGCCTTCCCCAGAAGCTTTGAGTGAACCAATGAAGACACGAGCATGGGGTAAAGTGTTGAATTGCTCCATAGAAGACTCTCATGTTGCAACCCTTCACATTAATTAATTGTTAACTACCTTTCCAATAACTTCATAGGCAACAAGTACTGGGTGAACACCAACAGCTTTTCAACCATATATAGCTTCACACATGTTCAGAAGATTTAGGGAAATTTTAGCCTTTGCTCCTTCTCTTATGTCCAAATTAAACTGTTTGAAATATTTGTAGTCTAACAATTAGCTGAATAAACTTAAATACGAGAAACTAATAGCATAAGCAAAATCAATGTTGATCTCCAACCATAGTTGATATTCTCGTGGTATACCAGCCAGGGTTTTATCAATCCTCTGCTCATCAACTCTTTCCTTAGCTTCAGAGTATTTGCACACATATTGCATTTCCTTCAGAGCTTATTTGCTCTTGAGGATTCCAGCTTCAGAAACTGTGGGCAGTCAAGGTTGAGAATGTTGAACACCTCATTGACATGATTTTGATACAAAGTGCCAAAAAGCACGACCTTGCGAGATGTCTGGACCTTTGCAAGTGCACTCATGATATCTGTATCTTAATTGGTTCCTAGAAGGATGACCCTCATCCAGAATCAGAATGGATGGGCATATCAACAGAATCTCTTCACAGGCAGCTGAAGTCCTATTTATGCAGATATCGCATATGATGGATGAGAACTGCTTGTATCCCAGAAACATAATGTTCATCTTCTCTGCCCATTACCTTGAAACAACCAGTTTTTGCGATATGTTTTCTGCTCTAATAGACTACAAATCATAAAGAGGAAGGTCCTCCTCAATCTGCCACTTCAGGAATTCTTTCTTCCTGGCCTGCTGCACACTTCCTGCACTACTATACATACAGGGCCGTCCCAATAAAAATGGGGGTCCTGTGCAATATATTAATTTGGGCCCCCTTTTTTCAAGTATTTTCTATATATAAATAATAGTTGTTCAAAAAGTTGTGTAAAAAATTTCAAATATAAATATTATATATAAAAAATACGTCTAAAATTTCATTTAAAAAGTGACATACGACGTGCACATTTAGACGCAAAATCATCCACCAAACATTTGATATCAACTTCTTCCAAAATCTCATTTTCAATAGAGATTAAAGCTAATCCATTGAGTCTCTCTTGCAACATAGTTGATCGTAAGTA
>CP025645.1:913664-947737 GCA_003576665.1 Ipomoea trifida
ATATATATATATATATATATATATATATATATATATATATATATATATATATATAATTTTATTTGAATAAAGATAAGTTTTTAATTTATTAAATTAAAAAATATATTAATCCACTGCACAAACAATCCCTACAAATGTATAAAATTCATATGCTCTGAAATCCACTGCACACACAATTCCTAAAAATGTATAAAATTCATATGCTCTGAAAAAAACTACAGACAGTATATACACTACATACATTATAATAATTGCTAGATAAGCCATTGTTCAATGTAATCTTTAAGCAATCAAACAAGAAACACAGATTCTGTTCATCTAAGGATTTAAATAAACAAGCAATCTTTAATCTATCCGGCCACAAAATACAGAGTGAAATTAAACAAACGAAGATGTTAGAAGAAATCACTTACCGGAGGTGAGTTGCGAGATTATATTGTTGCTACGGTCTGGGAAGAAGAACGAAGAAAGCCGCCGCCGATGGGAAGAAGACCGAAGAAATCGCCGATGGAAAGAAGAAAGAAGAAAAAAGAAAAGGCGAGAAGAGAGGAATGAGGAAACGGGAAGAAGTCAGGAGGAAATAACCCTAGGTTACCTATTTATGTGTATGTAATTAAAAAGGAAGTACAAGGGTAAATTGGTCTTAAAATCAAACTTTTTCTTCCCATGGGCGACGGAAAAAAAAATCCCAGCTCATACCTCAGAATTTGTTTTCCTGTAGAATGAAGAACTCAACTTGCATTGGAATTTAAGTTCCAACCAACCAAACATGGGAAAAGACCAAATTCCATGATTTTGAAGAAAACACTTCCAATGGAAAAACTTTTCCTGCCAACCAAACATGCCCTAATAGAATGCAAGTTACGCACAAGACATGTTAAGCACTTGGAAGCTAGCTCCCACAAGTTGGCTAGTAGAGATCATAAAAAAAATCAAATTAAATAACAAGCAAGCTAACAATAGAAGTAGCAATCAAAAGTAATAGAGAAAAATTGGATTAGGCTAATTTAATCCTTGTCTAGATGCTATAGGGTGTCTTAGGATTGTGGATAATGCAATGACCAAGCAAGAGTTAAAGTAAAAGCACAATACTATTTATCCAATTAGATTAGCACAAAACTAAGTAAATGTACCTTTGAGCTTGGTAAGTATAGTGATGTTCGGAACAAACAAAAATACATTTTGCTTTTGATATTGGGACTTTGGGGTTTGGTTAGCCAAAGAAGATCTACACACAAGTTTTGAACAATTTATGGAAGCTAAGCAAGTAATAATGAGAGTGAGGAGGTTAAACATGGGAATAAAAATAGTAAAATAAAAATATGATAAATTAAAAGACTAGGAATTGGAATGGGTGCTATTGGTTTGATGCCAAGAATCTAAGAGTTGAGGGTTAAAAACTTAACCATTGGGTTCAAGACTACAAACTCTAAATTGGTTGACTAATACGCCACTCTCGCAATCTAATGTTAGGCCAATTTGGTAAACTAACAGAGGTTGTCCCACTACCGTGACGCTACCAATCTCCCTCAATAAGCATGAGTAGTTTGGACCTTCAACATTCCCTACTCTCATAAGTGAGCCTGAAAGTCGTGAGATGTGGTCTTAGGAATAATGATGATTGAGGGATGAGTCTAGGGGCCGCGGTTGTCAAAATGGACTCCTTGCCCATTCGGTTGCCAAAATTCCATGGACTCCTTGCCCATTCGGTTGCCAAAATTCCATGGAATCCTTGCCCATTCGGTTGCCAAAAACCCATGGATTCCTTGCCCATTCGGTTGCCAAAATTCCATACTTAACAAGCATTGACTAGGTAGCGCACAAACCCTTAACACTAACACACAAATCATCTCACTAGAATAAGAATCATAGGTTGAGTTTCAACCCTTAGATGAAATAATATGTATCAAATAGGCATCACAACGTAACACAATAAACACCACTATCCAACCCCTAAACTAGTCTTCTCACTCATAATAGAAAGATGAAACACAAGAACATTCATCAATAACATAATCCAACAATATATTAAGCAACTGATAATGGAAATAACTTCAATAAACTAGAATCCAACAAGATAAAGCAAATAAACACAATAACATTCCAAAATATTCAAGAGTGACAAAGCTAGAAGAATAAAATAACTACAAAAGATAGAAAATACCCTAAACAACAACTTTTTCTATTGCTACAGTGCTCTGTGGCAGCTCCCCCTTGCCAAAAGAAGAAAAAGATCTATTTATAGCAACTTCCCAGGGTTTCAATGCACGAGCCCTGCATAGGAGTACCACTGCCCATGCAGGTGCACTTAACTTATGCAAAACCTAATTATCAAATCTTTCATTTCGCTTTCCATCCGCCGTCGTGCCACCCTTTACAGTCGCAGTTATTTTCTCTCTTTCTTCTTGGCAATCGCTGACATTACTTTTTCTCATAAAAAACGGAGCCGTCCATTGGGAATCACAAAATTTTCTTTTCCTCTCTCTCCAAATAGCCTCGATTGTGCATATGTATGTCCTTACTCATCGAAATTCTTTCTTCATTTTTTCACTATTTATAAGTCTTTCTTTTAAAGGATTCCCATCAATTTCTTACCATAGTTTAAAATGTTATGTGCGAATTAATTTCTTTCTTTAATTATTTTCTTCATCCAACTCTAACAATTTACTCGATCTTTTTAATTATTTTTATAATTAAATAGGGATTGAATTAAGGATAATTTCACTTTGTTTTTCATCCTAGGGTTTCGGCGCACAAGCCCCGCACAGGCGTGCCACTGCCCGTATAGGTCCACTTAACCTACGCAAAACCTAATTCTCAACTCTCTCACTTCTCTTATCCATCCGCCGCCGCGCTGCCCTTATCTGATCTCTCTTACTTCACAGTCACCTTTATTTTCTCTCTTTATTCTTGACAACAACTAACATTACTTTTTCTCATAAAAAATGGAGTCATTTGTGCCTATGTATATCCTTACTGATCGAAATTCTTTCTTCATTTTTTTTTACTATTTATAAGTCTTTCTTTAAATGGATTCTTGCCAATTTCTTAAAATAGTTTAAAATGCTATAACCAAGGCATCTCTATGAGGTTCTTCGCCTAAGGGTAGGTCGTCATCTGTGAAGGTGATTGGTTCTCGACATGCTCTTTTTACTTGCTCTGCCCATCCATAGATAGCTCCGACATACAACTATCGAGCCCAAGCCTTTCTGCTCTGCCCGGCCGAGTCACCCCCTTCTAGTCCTCCGACAATCATGTTGATAACGTTTTTACCTATTTACTTATCTTCCTTTTCCTTTGAAGCGGGCTGTTTCCTCTTATTGCGGTTACCCTCTCCGGCTTGACTCGGGTTCCCGCGCTGCTAAGGCAGACCCTAACGCCATTAACTCGGAGCACTCTTCTGTATAATCAAATTTCTCGGTCGAATGAGTGGTTGACCGATGCAATCGACAAAACTTGCCAGTTCCTAAAATCGGCCTAGTGGTTTGGGGTGTTGTCGAAATGGTGGGACACCCGTTCTTTTAGGGTTCCGACCAGTCTCTTGTCGGCCTAGCTGACTCTTATCATATCTTCCGGTCTGCGGCTCCTCTAGCTAAGGTTTCTTGGGTCGGGACAACCCCCCCTTCCTGGATCCCTTTTTGCTTTATCGCGTCCTTAGCATCTGCGTGTCGATTGGCCCTTTGAATGGCTTGAGCATACGAGCTTGGCCACTCAGTATGGAGGTTGGTATACAGCTTTCCCAACCTTAGATTCTCCATAAACAAGATTAGCATCGTCTTGTCATCCAGATCGTCCACCGCGTGAACCTCTTTCTGCCACCTTGCCAAGAACGACTTGAGTGATTCAGCGGGATCCTACTTAATCCCAGATAGGTACATAAAGTTCTTCTTTGGACGTAAGTAGGCGGCATAATTGGTCAAGAAAAACTCGACCAATTGGGTGAAACTGCTCACAGAATGCTCGGGCAATTTCATGCACTACCTTTGCGCAAAACCGGTTAGAGTTGTTAAGAAAGCCTTACACATCAAAGGATCCTCAACCCCATGAATCTGCATCCGAGCTTGGAAGCTAAGCAGGTGCTCCCGAGGGTCCCCGGTTCCATCATACGTCAAATTCTCTGGTAACTTAATCTTTGATGGGGTCCGAAAAGCCATGATCTCTGGAGAGAAAGGGCACGCCCGTAAGAAAGACCGAGCGTCCCCGGTATTCTCATTCACTTAGTTTTGTAGATCTCGAACTTGCCGAGCTAACGCAGCAACGTCCTCCCGCCTTTGACCTCGGCCAGCTGGTGACTCCCCACTGCTTCCACGGACTAAGTGTTCCTTAACTTGCCTCTGAACCTCTTCATACCATCGTTCCCGCCTATTTCTAGGCTCATTAGGAGCGACCTTCCTCAGATTCTCATCACCCGGCACATCCTAGTTCGCCAATCTGTCAAAGACGGACTAACGCGGTCCTCTTGACCTCGACGGAGATCGGTGCGAAGCGGCCAACCTTTCTTGCACTACCGGTCGGACAGACCTTGCTTGCTGAACCACTGGAGGCCTGTCTTTCTCACGAAGGCGCACCCCTCGCTCGTAAATGTCGATCTACCAGTCGAGTGAGCGCTCCCAAGATTCCTGGTTGCTCGGGTTGGTCAGGTGCGATAGGTGGAAATGGGGGGGGGGGCACCTCTCCAACTTGGACCCCATTAGGAGGATCGTCCCCTCGTACTTGCTCGCTCTAAGCACGAGAGTTTTGACGATTGAGCTGTTCTCGCAGGTCGCCAGCATGGGGTCGGGATAACTGCTCTCATAGGTCCCTTTTCTAAGATACAGTTTGTCTAGTAGTTCCGTTCACTTGCACCTGAACTTGTGTTCTTCCTTGTCCCTGACCCTGACGACTTCTAGTAGTCACTATTGCTTCGTACCTTCTACTTTCTCAGTCAGCTAAAGACCACACAACCTTTTGATCGATCCATACGGACGGCACCAATGTTGATTTTATCTCCCACGGAATGGTTGAACGGCAGGCCAACGCCACCGAAAAATCGACTAATATTACCAGAAAACTAGAGTAACTTTTCAGCCTTCTTTGTATTACGAATTACCTTTGAGTACAATGAATTGTTTATGCCTCTCTCGAGGCCTATAACCCCTATTTATACAAGCTAGGAGAGATTTCTCTCTTAGGAAACTTCTAAACTACTTTAGGAACTCTTTCCTTATTACAATTAGGCACTTTCCTAATCTATCTCGACATTTCTTCCATATTTAATGCCTTCCGCCGCCGAACTCTTTAGGAAACCTTCATGGCCGCCTATCCTGCACCGCCTTTCTCACATCAGCCCTTTCTAGGTCGGTCTGGTCCGACTCATCTTCTTCTTACCCTTTTGGTCTGACCTTTCCTCCATGGTAATTAACTGTTTCAATAGTTATATGTTCAATCACTCTCAGTCTATGATCTTCAGTTGCCTTGTCACCTTCTCAATGACCCCTCAACCGACCGACCGATCGTCGACCGACCTTCGCCGTGTCATCATATCTTCCTTCGAGCCTTCTCTCCCTCTGTATTGGCCGTCCCTTCTTCCTACTCCGAGCTTCTGATACTGAGCCTTAGCCTATCCCCCATCAGTACATTATTTGTGTACTGAATGTACATTATACAAAATAATGTACTTTCAATACTTAAATAATGTATTTTTCTTAATATAATGTACATTTTAATATACTAAAAGTACATTATTTGTGCATTGAATGTACATTACTTGATAGTATGATCCATATAATAATGATTGTAAGTGGATGGGTAAAGATGGGATGGAATGATTCGAAATTGGGCTTGATTAATTTTTTTTTTTTTTTAAATTTTTGTTGTCTAATGATTTCTTTTAAAAAAAATTGTGACTCTTTATAATTTATAAAGTTCATAGTTCTTCCATTGCTAGTTTATATTTGTTGTGTTATTTCCGCCATTGGTTGAGTAAAAGTTCATGAAAAACCCTCTCTCTCTTTCTCTCTCTCTCTCTCTCTCTCTATATATATATATATATATATATATATATATATATATATATATTCAGGTGATGACTAATGTATTATAGAGGATTATGAGAACAAATCATGTCCATTGCTTTTAAAAAATGAATGGTGTAGATTTAGGTGATATTTAGATTAATTATTGTCTGATTTTAGGAGTGTCCTTGTGGTGCATTAATATGGGGGATATTTTTGTCATTGGTGCGTGTGTTTAATTTTGTATAGCTGATTTTTCAGATTCCTATTGGAAGTAGTGGACGTCTCTTCGATTTCTTCACAGTTTACTATTAGTATTCGATTAGGCACACAATTTTTCATTCATAGACATACGCTACATTATAAAGATCCGATCCGTCTCACGAATTGAGACCTGTGAAACGGTATCACACAAGCACATATTACTCTTAAGCATTTACCATGAAGGTTCAGTAATACAAAATGTTGAATGTGGGATGAATTCTTTAAACCATTGTCGAAACCTATATAAAGAATGAATTCGATGAGGTGGTGGAATCCGAAGATATGACTCTCATACATACTTTCTCAACTTATTGAAGCATAAAGCGTCAATATGATATGATGCGGCTTGATCTCATGATCTCAAAGTCATTATCTCAAAAAATTTATGTCTTAATATGCTTTATATTCATGGTTGAAAAAATCGCTAGGCGCTCGGGGAGAGCCTAGCGCCTAGGACGCCTAGCCGGGGATTAATCGGCGCCTAGGCGTCCGTGTATTTTTTTATTTTATTTTTTATTTTTTAAAAATTTGTTTAAGTATTTTTAATTTTTTAAAGACTAATAATTATAAATTATATAATACTTTAATAGTTAATACTAAAATATTAAATATTAACCTAAAAAATATCTAATGTTTGTACAATTTAGGATTATTTCGCTCAAAACGATGTTGTTTTTAGTGAAATAACTCAATTAAAAAAATGAACAATAGTTAATCGACCGATTAGAAGGCCTAGTCGGTGCCTAGTTGGTCTAGTCGACGCCTAGGCGGAACTTAGGCGGCCTAGGCGGTCGCCTAGCCGGCCAGCCGCCTAGACCACCATTTAATGTGATACGCTAGGCGGTCGACCATCGCCTAGCACCTAGGTGGGGATTAATCGGCGCCTAGGCGGGATTTTTGCAACATTGTTTATATTACAAATTTACAATATAGACCATATCATTTTTTTTTATTATTGTAAAATGTTAAAACACCTTTAGATACAAATCTAACTACAAAATTTAACCGCGCATTACACGAGTGGCATATAGAAATCACATTCTTTTACCCATTCACTTATCTATTTTTGCAAAATTCAAAAGCAAAAGGAAATGAAAATAAAAAAAGAAAAAGCAAAAGGAGAAAAATGGAAAAATAGTGAGAGTGTAAACATAGTATGAGATAGCAGAGCAGGTCCTAAGTTAACGGAGCGCGGTCAGCTTTTCCACCTTCCAAGCTTCCACAGAACACCCAAACAAACACGGAATGCAGGAAGACCAACAAAAAACGACACTCTTTAGACTTCACACCCCCAAGAAAAGGAAAAAAACTAAAAAGTTCCTAAAAAAAATGATACCAATTAATCAATTATGATTCATAACTTAATCAAATTATGATTTCCGCTATCTTAATGCCCTTTGCTTGTATTGCCCAGGTTGGTGTCTGCAATCGCATTCCATTATCTGCAATCCTTTTTCGGTTAGAGATTCAATCTTGTTGCCAAATTCCTTTTTAATCGCCATTATGAATGTTCATGTTACTTTTCTTGATTTTGAAGTTCTAGAGCATATGAAACATGATTTCTGATGAGAATTTTAGTTGCATTCAATGTGGTTCACTGATCGAATTGCGATCATTCATTTTGCGTAAATTGTGAATTTGTTCTTCTGAAACTCACACTCATTTTGCCGTAATAGTAAGAGGCCAAGATTAATCTGGGTTTTTGAATTGTGAAATCCTAGATCATAAAATAATGCCAACTAAATGGCATGCCATTCTGCTCTGAGAACTAAGGAGATCCTAAAATTTCTAACCCTTTTGAAAATTTTATATTTCATTTCAGTGTTATAAGAGATGAAATGTGTATGGAATGAAGTATTCTTGAACCCCACATCTCTAAGTGAGTTCAATCTGAAATCACCTGAACTTGATTGCTTTATACATACATATATATAATAAGTTTGTTGTTCAAGTTAGATATAAAACTGTATTAAGTAGGATGATTGCTTCTATGTATACATGGTATTGAGGGTCGTTTAATTTATACGGAGTAATATTCTTCCCTTATTCCAGCTCTGGGGCGGGTAGTTTGCCATCATGAATTCTGTAACGGATCGCCTCGTGAATGACTGTGGTAGGCTCAACACTTCAACTGCATCTCCGCGTGGTGACTCTCTCGAGCCCTCCCCGCTAAGCACCACTCACGAGCCCTCCCCGCTAAGTAGAAATAGTGAGCCTGAAGGTGCGAAACAAAAAAAATTTCTTGATCTGCCTGGATTGGACTAAGCTTGTCTTATCCTGTTTTCTTGTTGTGCAGTGAAGCAGCGTGAAAGTGTAGTGCAATGGATGAACGGTATTCTTCCTCATTTGAGTTTGTCAGTAGATGCCTCGGATGAGGAACTACGAGCAATCTTGATTGACGGTAGAGTTTTGTGCGAATTATTGAGTAAATTGAAACCCGAAGAGGTAATCAATGTCATGAATTTTGCTTGGCAACCACAAAAAAAGTTAAGAGTTGATCCTAACGGTGGTTTATTCTAGGCTGGGGATTCTACTAATTCCCCCAGTTCGGGCTCGGAAAACCTTAGAAGGTTTTTATTAGCTATGGAGAAAATGGAGTTGCCTAGGTTTCAGGCATCGGACTTAGAAAGTGTAAGTATCACTGCAAACCTGCATCTGTCTTCATGATCTAGGTAGTTTTTAATTCTTATTGGTCACTAATACTAGCCTACAAGGCCCCCCCATAAATGTTTGGACTTTGGTGGTCATGGACTTAGTCATGTTGAATGGCTGCTAATTTGCCAGGGTTCCATGAAAAATGTTTTTGATTGCCTTATAGCACTTCAAACACAATTTAGGCCGCAGGATGGGGGATCCAATAGCGTAAGCCCACTAGCATCACCCAATCAATCTGGAAATGTTACTATGACAAGGTGGAAGTCGATGATAGAACGTTATAGGCGTGATGATTCTCAAGGTGGATCATTTCGTCCTTTTTCATCCTTCAGAGACGAGAGGCGGAGATCAACGCGTAGTCCTGTGATGGCAGGTACTTGTTTGGTAGATAGATTAACCTAACTTGCCCACACAACATATTTTGTGATGTTCCACTTTATTGAAGACTGAAACGAGCCATATTTCTAATTCCATGCCTATATATGATTAAGTCCGTTAGACTCTGCTACATGGGAAACTCATCATAATCATCGTTTCTTAAATTACATGGATTGAGGGTTGAGTTATTTCTCATATTTCAACAGTTTGGTATTTGTGAAACTATGGCCTGATTTCGTTTCCTTAACAATTTTTTTATTTTATTTTTATTTTTATTTTATATTTGTGGTTAGAGGCATCGGCTGCACTGATGCATCATGTTGGGCACAAGTTCCATGAAGTATTTCAGTTTAAACAAGAGAGTTATGCGGATCTGCCAGCTTCAAAGATTTCAGAAATGATGAAACCGAACAGTTTGGATGTAAGCTAAGCTTAACAATACGTTTACCTACCCGTTGGATTTTTATGTCGTCTTTTACAATTTATTCAATCTCTCTTGTGTACAGAATGCACCAACGCAGTCACTTTTAACCGTTGTGAATGGAATTATAGATGAAAGCATTGAGCGGAAGAATGGAGAAATCCCTCATGTATGGAAATTACGAGATACGCTTGTTGCCTCCCAGCGTTCAGTTCTGTTCACGAAATGATGATAACTCTAACACTCGTTTAGTTGCTTCCATCTGTCAGCGTGTAGCATGCTTGTTGAGAAAAGTAGTGCAAGAGATAGAACGACGGATATCAACTCAAGCAGAGCACCTAAGAATGGTATGTATGCTTTTGGGGTTTGATCCTATTTCTCGCAATTTAACAGGTCTCTATGACAATTATTATTTTTTGGCGTGAAGCAAAACAACCTTTTCAAAGCTCGGGAAGAGAAGTACCAGTCGAGAATCAGAGTGCTTGAAGCCCTCGCAACTGGTACCAGTGAAGAGACGCAGGTACCAATAATACATTGGCATTCACACATTTTAAAGCCATAAAACATTTCCCTTTCTTCCCTCGATTCCACGCTTCTTTACGTAATGAGAATTTTTGTTTTTTCTTTTGTTTTTGAAGATTGTCATGAACCAACTGCAACAAATTAAGGTGGGATGATTTCTGTTTCAGCTTTTTCCTTCATTTTTCTACCTCGACGTCCACTACTATTCTCTTTGTCATTCAACACACAAGAAAGAATGCTTTCTTGTGTTGGATTTGTCGATTGTGATTCGTGTTTACTGAAACCATCCTTGATGACAAACTTTGATTGATATGATTGATTTGATAAGTAATAGCAGCAGTTTGTGTTTTCTTGATTGACATTACAGAGTGAGAAGTCGAAGATGGAGGTGAAAAAGAAAAGCGAGGAACATGATGTGGCTAGATTGAAGAAGGAAAAGGACGAAACCGTTCAAGAGATTGCAGCGTTGAAGCAAGAACTTGATACAGCTTGGAAAGCTTATGAACGAGACTGCTCCCAAGCAGAACAAGAGATTGTAGCTTTGAAGCAAGAACTTGAAACGACCCGGAAAACTTCTGAACAAAGCTGCACACCAGGGGAAAATAGGACTGGCGGTGGATCGCAACAAGAGATAGCAGCTTTGAAACAAGAACCTGAAGCAGCTCAGAAAAGTTATGAACAACACTGCTCACAAGTGGATAACAAAGATAGCAGATCTCAACAAGAGATTGCGGCTTTGAAGCAACAACTTGAAACAGCTCGGAAAACTTATGAACAACGCTGCTCACAAATGGAACAAGAAGCTGCAATATCTCAACAAGAGATTGCAGCTTTGAAAGAATTGAAACAACAACTTGAAACAGCTCGTAGAACTTATGAAGAACGCTGCTCACAAGTGGAAAAAGAAGCGAGTGGATCTCAACAAGAGATTCAAGCTTTGAAGCAAGAACTTGAAACAGCTCGGAAAACTCATGAACAACGCTGCTCACAAATGGAAAATAAGGCTAGAGGATCTCAACAAGAGATTGAAGCTTTGAAGCAAGAACTTGAAACAGCACGGAAAACTTATGAACAGTGCCACACACAAATGGGAAATGAGGCTGGAGGATCTCAACAAGAGATTGAAGCTTTGAAGCAAGAACTTGAAACAGCAAGGAAAACTTATGAACAGTGCCACTCACAAATGGAAAATGAGGCTAGAGGATCTCAACAAGAGATTCAAGCTTTGAAGGAAGAACTTGAAACAGCTCGGAAAACATATGAACAACGCTGCTCCCAAATGGAAAACGAGGCTAGAGGATCTCAACAAGAGATTGAAGCTTTGAAGCAAGAACTTGAAACAGCTCGGAAAACATATGAACAACGCTGCTCACAAATGGAAAAAGAGGCTAGAGGATCTCAGCAAGAGCTGGAGGAGAAACTGAAGGAAGTCATGAGCCTCTTAACAGAATCAAGAAATAGAGCGAGGGAACTCGAAATTCTTTATGAAACAAAATCTCAGAGGTGGATCAAGTCACAGAGCATCTACGAAATATTTACAGAATTCCAGCTTGGTGCACTACGTGTAAGCTTTGAAAATCTTTTTTCTTTTTTTCTTTTTTTTCTTATTTTTTCTATATTCTACGGTTTCCAACTTTTCTTTCATTTTCACTTTCAAGTTAGTTAATAATTTCAGGAGCTGAAATTTTCTTCCCAGTCAATAAGGCAAGAAGTTGTGAAAACACAGAAGATCTACATAGATGAATTCAATCGCTTAGGTTGATTCTGCTTTTAACATTCCACTGTTAAGCTCAATTATAAGGTTAAAATTGTAATTTTCAATTCATATGAAATTAAAATTTAACTATAGGTGTGAAGACCAAAGCATTGGAAGATACAGCTGCAAACTATTATATAGTTCTTGCTGAAAACAAAAAGCTACACAACGAAGTCCAGGAGTTAAAAGGTGACTTTTTTTTTTCCCTTTTCTAATATGTTGTACACTGGAATATTTTTGTTTACTTTACTAGATTATATTTATTTTCTCATAGTTCTATGATAATTAGGAAATATTCGAGTATACTGCCGGGTAAGGCCATTTCTTCCCGGACAAAAGGACAAACAGACAATTGTTGAATATGTTGGTGATAATGGGGAGTTAATTGTCATGAATCCTTCGAAACAAGGAAAAGAGGGACGGCGCTCGTTCAGGTTTAATAAGGTCTATAATCCCACTGCAACACAAGGTTTTGAAACAACTTTCAACTTGATGAATCTTAGTCATTGTCTGCGTGTGTGTTATTTTAAAATTATTTGTTTATATTTTCAGCTCAAGTATTTTCAGATATACAGCCATTGATACGATCGGTTTTGGATGGTTATAGTGTATGTATATTTGCATATGGCCAGACTGGCTCTGGAAAAACTTACACAATGGTAAGAACCTCTCTCTGTACATTTTTCTTGCTTATTTTTGTGGGTCCCGTATTCCTAATGTTGTTGCGTGGAGTGATGTTACCCTCCAGACTGGCCCCGATGGAGCAACTGAAGAGCAATGGGGTGTCAACTATCGATCTTTAAACGACCTCTTCCAGATTTCACAAAAGAGGCGGAACGCCATGGCATATGAAATAGCGGTTCAAATGGTGGAAATATATAATGAACAAATTCGTGACTTACTCTCAAGCAATGGCCCTCAGAAAAGATATCCTCAAATACTCTATATTTTAAGCATGTTATGGCCTTCTTTTTTGACAGATAGCATTTTTTTTTTTTTTGACATTTTAACCTTTGTTGCAATTTTTAGTTGAGTCAAACTGCAATGTTAAAAATATTTGTGTTCCTTAATTTTCACACTCTTTCAGTTTTGCCTACAACCCAACCAAATGGGTTAGCCGTCCCAGATGCTAGCATGTATCCAGTCAATGCAACCTCTGATGTTTTGGACCTAATGAATATTGGATTAAAGAACAGGGCAAAAAGTTCAACTGCCTTAAACGAAAGAAGCAGCCGATCACACAGGTTCGATAACGGATAGATTCTGAGGTCATCTTTGAAGTCTCTTTATTAGAAGTGTTTATAGAACTAATCGTGATGCATGGCACAGCGTTGTGACTATTCATGTTTCTGGGACGGATTTGAGGAGTGGTTCCTCTATGCGGAGCAGTCTTCATTTAGTGGATCTTGCAGGAAGTGAAAGAGTAGACCGCTCAGAGGTAAAAGGCGATAGGCTAAAGGAGGCACAGCACATAAACAAGTCTTTGGCGGCCCTTGGAGATGTCATATCTGCTTTAGCACAAAAGAGCTCTCATGTTCCATACCGAAACAGCAAACTTACTCAAGTTCTTCAAAGCTCATTAGGTATACCCTTTTTCCCGTCTATTTCATACTGAACCCATGTCATTAAATTCCATATATTTTGAAAGACAGAAGACTGCAAATGGATATTTGTGCCCTCCTGCCCACGGAGGCATAGAGGGTGAGTGGACAGAAGGAGAGACAAAATGGAAGGGAGGTTTGGGGTAACCCCATCCAAATTGGCTAAGGATACAAATTTGTAACCACAAGGTCATGAGTTCGAATCCCAGCCTTCTTGGTTTGAGTCGGTCAGCTATGGGCAATCTAGGCTGGTTTACCTTCTTGTGGTCCTTTGATGGCTAGGGCCAGAAGGCTGGGTTTACCAGTACACACCCTAGTAACTGTGTTTTTCCCTCGTCACCGAAAAAAAAATGGAAGGGAGATTCACTTGCAATTGCTCTTTTTGTTTATTTTATTCATAGATCCTCTGCTGCCTTAAACTCGGTTCTAAACAAAGAATGGATTTGGATATTTTTATATCAAATTGGAGATATTCACTGTAAAATTAAGAGAATATATAACAGATACCTTCCAAACTCTTACTATAAATTACGAAATTAAAGGATTTCCAAATATGCTTCCATCTATAACTATCAAACTTAGTTATTTATTTATTTATGTATTTTGTGAATAGGAGGTCAAGCAAAGACACTTATGTTTGTGCAGCTTAATCCCGATCATAGTTCATATTCTGAGTCCACAAGCACGTTAAAATTTGCTGAAAGGGTATCTGGAGTAGAGCTAGGCGCTGCCAAGAGCAGCAAAGATAGCAAGGATGTCAGAGAGTTGATGGAACAGGTACTCTTTTATCACTCTACACATTTTACTCCCCAGAACCTTTAAGAGTCATCCTCAAAATGTCTTGCATCATGAGAAAAAAGCATCATTAGATATCAATCGTTAGAAGGTGTTAAAATCAAGTGCTTACCACTATGCCAAAAGTTATAGCTAGTAGCGAAGGTGCAACTTTTTCTCCTTATAAACCGCCATCACATTTTCGAGCGGCAGGGCCACCAATTGATGGATTTGGCCCTTTACCGGTCTGGCTCTGATGCCACCTGTTAAAATCAAGTGCTTACACTACGCCAAAAGCTATAGCTAGTTGGGAGGTGCAACTTTTTCTCCTTATAAACCGCCATCACATTTTCGGGAGGCAGGGCCACCAATTGATGGACTTGGCCCTTTACCGGTCTGGTTCTGATGCCACTTGTTAAAATCAAGCTTACACTACGCTAAAAGCTATAGCTAGTAGCGAAGGCGCAACTTTATCTCCTTATAGACCGCCACCACATTTTCGAGAGGCAGAGTGCTAGACTTGGCCCTTCACTGGCCTCTGTCAAACAAACCTCCTAGCCACCAATTGATGGACTTGGCCCTTTACCGGCCTCCGCCTAACAAAAGGGGATATATTGTAGTAGAAACAACAGTGAAGAAAAGCTATAGAAGGCGATTTTTCTTTTGCCCTTGGTAATGTTATTATCATCCTTAGAAACTTCAGAATTAGTATGGCAATTTGATATCCTTATCCACCTTTACAGTCAACTTTTTAGTAGCAAAGTTTTAAAATGCCTGTCTGTTTTCTGTTTCTAAGAATTGAAGCAAGAAAATAAATTGTTTTTACGCATTGAAGAAACTAAATTCTTTGCCTTCTAACTAAATCTATTTGATTCTGCAGGTTGCATCTCTCAAGGATACAATAGGTAGAAGGGAAGAGGAGATCGATAAATTGCGACATGGGAAAGATGTTAAAGCCAATGGTGAGAAACGCGGGCTGAACATATTCAGGTATGCATCTTCCTCTTGAAGTAACAACTTCCCTGCCAGTTCCTGAATGTCTAAATGATTTCTTTAGACATGACAACAATCGCTGTAGCAATGCTGAGATCTTTGGTGTCAGCAGAGCAGATATTGAGGAACGAATTAGTTAAATATACGATTCCTTTTCTATGATTGATTGATTGTGCCTTCATATTTCCTCTTGCAGACGTTAAAGAGGAAGAAACCGCATCGCATTTATCAAGATTAACTCCAAGCTGAGTTGCAACAGGTCCTAACGTACAGCTCCAAAATCGCCAAGGGATTCCCGCCATTCTTTGCAACACTCGACTGGTGGTATGAACCTATAACTTTTGTAGATGAAATTGCTGCTATGTTGAATGGTATGAATTGAAACTATAAATTTCTTTACAGGTAGGAGCAAAATTTTAAGCCAAAACCAATCTGACAAGACCTGATTCAAAAAGATGGCATTCATATGCACAGTTGCATGGTTCTCTATCTCTATCTCTATCTCCTTTTTGCAGCAATGGCATGCATTTTGTTCTTCCCATTGTTATACAAGGGCCAAGGGGATTTCACATGTGTAATATTTGTACATAGTATTTCAGAGTGAAATGATATAATTCTATTCTAAAAATTTAACAACTGTCCAAACCTTTGTCCTTTTGCCAATGTTTACTTCTTTTGATTTACTTCTTTTGGACATTAAAGATTTGTTAGCTCAGATCAGTTTTTTAACACTTGTATCTCTTTTGTCAAGCAGTCAGCGAATCGAATTGTCCATTTGTTAGTTAAGGAATCATTTTCTTTACCTGGTTGCATGGAGTGAATCATCTTCTTGTGAATGAACACTGTCTTTCGCGTTTGGTTTAAAAAAAAAAAAAAGTTTGAGAATTGTCGAATTTACTCTTACATTTCTCATTACTCGATCATGCAAAATTCTTATCAGATGAAATTTACTATATTTGTATATGGACTATATGGGCATCTCCAATGGTAGAAAAAAAAAAAAAAAAAAAAAAAAAAAAGCTAGAGGTAAGATTATGTATTTTTATGAGTTAGAATAATATATTTTATGTGTTAAAAATCTAAAATAATGTACTTGATGTGTTAGAATACTGTATTTTATGAGTTAGAATAATATATAATGTACTTTATATGTTGGAAAATGACCTCGGGTGCGTTTACTAACTGGAAATTTTCTCTAATTTTTTGGAAATTTTGAAAACTGGAAAACAGAAAACATGTTTACTAGCACAGTTTTCTATTTTGAAAACAGGAAATAATTTTTCAGTTTTCTAAAAAACTGAAACACTATAAAAAACTGTTTTCTAAATGGAAAACATCATCAGCTATTATTTATTAGACTATATGTCATTATAACCACATTCTCACCATTATCTACTTACATATTTATTCATTACTATGATTACATTTATTATCATCTTCTTTTACTTATCATTATCTTCTATCTTTTCTATTTACATTATTTATTTAAACATAACTTATTTGATTATGCTTAAAATTATACATCATTCACATTATCTAAATTAAAAATTGAAATCTATACCACGCTTTATATTTTGATTGAACTCAATTGATTATTGATTTTGGTCCAGATATCAGATATCGAAATTTCACACATATATTACTATATTAGAATTCAAAATAAAAGTTATATATTACATACATGTCATTCAAATATATCCAAACATAGTTTAAATATTAGCTCAAAAAAAATATTATCTAAACTAAAATTTTTGTGAACTTAATAGGTTATTGGTTCAAATATATTTTTATATATGTTATATACATATATAAATTTGGTCCGGATATCAAATGTAATTTTTTTTTAACATATATTGGACTTCAAAGTAAAATATATATTTATTCTATTTTTTTTTATCAAAATATTTATTCTATTTAAACCAAATATATCTTAAAATATTTTAAATATAAGGTCTAAAAATAACTCGAAATTAAACTTATTGTTAATTTTATAACGTTAATTTGAAAAAATAAGTGTTAGTAAACAAGTTTTCTAAATAGAAAACAGAAAATGGAAAACAGAGAATGAAAACTGAAAAATTGGAAAACAGAAAACAAAAAACAGTTTTCTGTTAGTAAACAGACCCGAAATTTCTGGAGAAAGATAATGTATTTTATGAATTAGAATAACGTATTTTATGTGTCAGAATAATATATTTTATGAGTTAAAATAATGTACTTTATGTGTTTTTGTACCGTGGTCCACACAACTGTGTAGATCACGAGCCACACAATATGATTGATATGGTAATGTAGAAAAGTTGAGCTTACAAAGCGGGAGATAGAAGGAGGGAAAATATTACTTGTACTCTCAACTTTTATTCCCTCTCACAAAATTTTGATGTTAATATTTTCAATGGAATCCACGGGATGAAGATAATTAATCATTCATTGCTACATCCGGGAGTAAAAATGAGAGTAAAAATATTGAGTCTATGTAGTAGAACTCTAAACGGAGAAGGATTGTGGATGTCCTAATATCCACTGTACTCTCGAATCTCGACTCATCAGTCATCACCTATAGGGGTGGGAATCGCAAAATATTAATGTTGACCATGCATCAAAACGACGTCATTTTGATTAATGAAAATAGACGGGTGAAACGGCATCCGTTTTGCGCCATTCACTTTCAATTTATATACACTGCACTTACATTTCAACAAAACTGCACTTACATTTCAACACAACTGTAGTTTCTTTTCGATATAACTATAGTTTCGTTCGATATTATACACTCAAATATGTGAAACTGTTATTCAGTTTCCTTTCAACACAACTACAGTTTCTTTTATAATACACTGCAGTTTCTTTTCAACACAATTATAATATCATTTCGATATAACTACAGTTTCATTGGACAATATGCACTCAAAAATGTGAAACTGTTATCCAGTTTCCTTTCAACACAACTACAGTTACATTTCGATATAACTACAGTTTCATTCGATAATATAAAAACAAATGTATGTGAGACAGTATCTTTTGAGATGAACTGTAGTATCCTTTACGGAGCTCCGCCGCAGCCTTTTCTTTTACTTAATGAAACGACGGCGTTTTGTGACCATCGACCATGGTCCACCGTATAACAACTGGATGGGAAAACGCAAATTATATCGTGCACCACGGTGCACATAGCAACGTGCACCACGTACGTAAACGACGCCGTTTTGAGCATTGTAAACTAACCGTCTCTTTTTTGGAAATCATTTCGGCCGGTCTCTGTATTTATGTTAATATTCTGTGTATTCTAGGTAATCGTGCTGTGTATATATTCCAGGCAACCATTCTGTGTATTTTAGGCAACCGTTCTGTGTATTCATGTTAGTAACACATATTGTGATGTGTTTGTGCATTCGAATGTTTAGGAGGATGAGTTCTGTGTATTTTGTGTCAATATTCTATGTATTTATGTTATTAACACATGTTGTGATGTGTTTGTGCATTCGAATGTTAGGAGGATGAATTCTGTGTATTTTGTATCAATATTCTGTGTATTTTGGGCAAACGTTCTGTGTATTCTAGGCAAACGTTCTGTGTATTCTAGATAATGATTATGTGTATTATAGATCACGAATTCCCTAGAGTCATTCGCGTCCGCGTCCACTAACATCGAAACTACGTCGTTTACGTACGTGGTGCACATTTGCTATATGCACCGTGGTCCACGGTATAACAATTGGAATAGGCCAGGCCATGCTTTAGATAAACTAGGCCTGGGCCTGAAATGGAAATTTAAGACATGAGCATGTATGTAGGCTTTGTATTAAGCTCAAGTCTAAGTTTACAGTTGGCTTGAACTGACCTAAAGCCTGTTTTAAGGCCCATATAATATATAGGCCTTTAAAAAGGCTTCAAAGAAGGTCCTAAATAGACTTTGAGCCTGTAAACAAATTACAAACAAAATACCTAATACATACATAATATCACAAATTTATGTATTATATTACGGACTATAAAATTACAGAAGAATTTACAAACAAAATACCTAATACAAATACCTAATACATACATAATATCACAAATTTATGTATTATATTACGGACTATAAAATTACAGAAGAATTTACAAACAAAATACCTAATACATACATAATATCACAAATTCATGTATCATATTGGGAGTATAAAATCACAGAATCATTTAAAAATTTTGATCCATGCAGGTAGAGTGGACACTCAATCACCATACCCTTTCCGGATTTTCAGGAGGGAGATAATGGTAATTTTACAGCAACTACAAACACATCAAACATATAAAAATAAAATCATCGGTAAAACCTAAAGGCATAAGATAAGACATACAGCATTACAGCCACCGTCCAACGGCCATTCCCTTTCGGAGATGAGATAAGGCGATATGGACAATGTTGCCACGTGGAACATCGACAGCGGTGCAAACGACAAGCCAACGGTTCAATCCCTACCCTCCATTCTACCAGTCACAGAATTTGTTTTACTACACGAAATGTCACAATTTTATTCAAATTTGACGGCCATGATCTGGTGAGCTTACATTGATCAAATCCTCACCATCCGATTGATTACATTGAGAAGCACTCCAGTGAATGGATTATTATTATTTTTTGACTATACATAGGACAAGCTGGGACACTACCAGGACACCATAAAAGAGATGTTTTCTTATTACATAGAAGAAATCCAAACAAAGCTTGACTCATCTATAATTTAACCAAAGATCAAGGATTCAATTTTTAACTTTGGGTATGAGCAATCTTAAATCTCTATGTCAGTTGTCCTACTCAATAGAATCTACAATTCAGTGAGGGGATCAATCACGACGTTCAAATCAATGGGCTTGGGAGAAGAAAGTAAGAAAGATTTGGATTAGAAATGATGCTAAGGAAGTGGTCGAATGGACTAATGGCATTATTCGTGCATGCAAGGAGTGGAATGGCAAAGACTAGGAAGTGAAGATCACTCATTGCCTTCGTGAGCATAATTTCGTGGCTGACGCTCAGACTAAGGAAGCGGTCAAGAAGAGCTATGATTGGATTGAGTTTGATATATAAATCATCGGGTTTCATTCTGGAGAGCCTTGAGTTAAACAGAAAGGGTGTTGGGTGTTTCAATTATGTTTTAAGAACTGGGCACTAGCCTGGTCCTGGGCTTCCTGCTATCTTTCTAAAAAATATAAATAAGGTTGAAAATGAGGAAGTTGAAATTAATATGTGCAGTTATAAAAACATTGCTTGTGGCATGCATGCATGGATGATTGCTACCAAAAGCAAAAGTGGTGGCAATCATATCCAAGATCCAACCACTTCGAACCAAATAATTAAACTTCACGAAATTATGATGAAACTAATTACTAAATGTAATTAATGTATAAATTTATAAAATTAAATTCCATTGAATAACCATTTTTTTTTTTTTTATAACCCATAGGCTTTCCTCAAGGCCCCAAGTCCATAAATTGGGACCAAACTTCATTGATGTTTGAGGTGGGGTTCAAAATCCCGCCCTGCTACAGTGCTACTTCTAGTCATGAGTTGAAAAGTGATCAACCACGCACTATCTTAGTCCCAAAAGGTTGAATAACCATTTTTTTCCTATTAATCTCCTTAACTGGCCTATAGGCTATAGGCATGGCCATCAACAAGAAAGAACGTAACAAGTTAGAGACTCCCTCAGACTTTCGATCTATTTCAATCGTTATATCATGGATCATGATTCACCATAAACATTGTAAACACTGACTCAGATTATGTGCATACAGTTAACATATTATGTACTTTCAGTTATAACTGAATGCATATAATCTATTAACTGAAAGTACATAATATGT
The DNA here is from genome assembly GCA_003576665.1 of Ipomoea trifida. Classification (NCBI taxonomy): domain Eukaryota; kingdom Viridiplantae; phylum Streptophyta; class Magnoliopsida; order Solanales; family Convolvulaceae; genus Ipomoea; species Ipomoea trifida. The sequence goes on from CP025645.1 coordinate 934,866, forward strand.
TACCTGTATGTACATAATCTGGACTAAGGTTCACAATGCGCATGATAAACTCTAGTATCCGATATAATTTACGGCTTCTATTCTTCCAACAGTGATTGAAGGGCAACTCTATAAATATATAAAGAAATAGATTATATGTTATAGCCCACCTAAAAAGTAAATTATTATTTTATAAGTAATATAAAACATGATTTGAACAAAATTACCATGGTATATATATGTAACATACATACATACATACATACATACATACATACATACATACATACATACATACATATATATATATATATATATATATATATATATATATATATATATAATATTTAAATATGATTTGATAAAACTATCTTTATTTATGTTTCTAGCATTAATATTGAAAAATATATGGAGGGTTGAATCAAATTAAATAGCATTGTAATCTTAAAACTTGCCAACTCATTATCAGGATAACATTTTTTCACTACATCAAGCATACCATTTTCATCACTTTTTTTAAAAAATAATTTACAAAAGTTAAGTAAGAATAAATACACATGGAAGTGTGAAACAATCGTAAATTGTCACTTTTATTTGTACCGACTACCGAGCATATATGCATGAACTATAGGCCCTATAATGAATTAGAGAGGTCACAATAATGGAAGTAGGCATTTCAAATCATGGCACAAGTGGGAAGAAAACTATGCATTTGGTATGCTAACTAAAGATATGATAAGGTTCCTACCCTAAAATACAGAGGGAGAGTGTACACAAAAGAGGGACAAAAATTCAGAAGCGAGGGGGCTTAGCTAGCTTGTTAACCCTAAAAAGATGGTGTGAAGCAAAAGCAATTAATGTGGACAAAAGAGAGGATACAAGGTAGAAAGGACCAAAAGCCCAAATTAAAATACAAGAAACAAAGCAAGATCGATTTGGCAAGTAGGCCAATTGATGATGTATGATGATAAGTACTAAAGTGATATATAACCCTCCCACCACATCCGAGTTATATGGCATGTGTTTCAATCATATCTTATTCTCAATTCTCTGATGTATTTGATAGATCATCAATTTTAAAAGTAATTCATTTTTTTCTCTTTTTCAATAGTATATATACTAGGAACATAAGGTGGACCCGGATCCACATAATAATTTATCACTCTTTTCTTTTTTGGGTTAACCCCGAGCATGTCTATAAATTAAAGGACCACTGAGTTGGGAGCCCAACTATAAAATATATATATATATATATATATAGGGACGTATCAAGGAATTTGTTCCAGCGGGGGCGAAATATTAAAAAAAAAAAGAAAAAATACTTAAAGAAATATAATCATAAATATTGTTGGATATAGGCGATAAATAAAACATATCAAAACTTTATAAAAATATTTATAACAAAATATGAAACATAATTAATTTGATAAATTAATTCAAATAGAAAACAAATTATAAATTACATATCTCATTTTATATATATATATATATATATATATATATATATATTAAAAAATTCATAAAACATTTTTGAAGCAATAAGGGATTTGAACCCCATAAGGCCATAACCTTAACAAGAATACATCTACCAACTAGTCAACCTAACATCTTGTGTATATGGGGTGGGGGTGGGTGAGTGGGGGCAAGTGCCCCCACGGCCCCCAAGGCAGCTCCGTCACTGTGTGTGTGTGTATATATATTGTGTGTGTGTATATATATATATATATATATATATATATATATATATATATATATATATATATATATATATAAACCTGCGAACTACTGAAGGATTGCAGTGCAACTACTACGTGATGGCACCGCAATAACTCTTAAACATGCCTGGAGGAACTTTGCGATGCAATCATATCCGGTACGATGCAATCATGTAGTAAGTGTGGTGCAATCCTTTAGTAGTTCGCAGATTCACACGTTAATGTCACTTCACATCTGATTGCATTGTACTAGATATGATTGCACTACAAAGTTCCTCCAGGCGTGTCTGGGAGCCATTGCGGTGCCATCATGTAGTAGTTGCGCTGCAATCCTTCAGTAGTTTGCAGGTTCGCAGGTTAAGATTGGTTTGCACTTAATTATGATGCGCGCGCGCGCACACACTCGTACGCGCACATATATATATATATATATATATATATATATATATATATATATATATATATATATATATATATATATATATATATATATATATATAAACATGTTTATGTGAAATTCTAGATGTATTTTTTAAAGAATATTTTATATAGTGCCATCACTTTTTGAACAATTATTTTATACATATACTAGTGTTTTACATATGCGATACACACAAAAATTTACTCTGTATGTCGTTATGAATTTATTTTTAAAAAATTAGAAAAATAGAAAAGATGTTAAAATGTAAAATATAATAATATAGTTGAACTTCCATATATTTAGTCAAGTATCAATTTTCATAGCATAAAAAATTAAAATTAAAATTTTGTATAGTTAATATAGTCTCTAATCATGTACACTTTTAGATAAATTTATTGAGAAAATTTATATAATTAAATTAATTTATTCATGATTATATTTCATATATACTAGAATTTTAACAATATGAATAATGACAAAGAGAATTATATTTAAAAATTAAAAGATATAAATTTTAAATTTTGTATGAGTAAATTTAAACTCGAATAGAGCATATTTCCTTATATGATTGTATAAGACATTGTATACGCACCTAATATGTATTTAGAAAAGTTTTTTAATATAATTTTCATAATTATAATTTATATTGCTAGATTTAAAATTAAAGTAATTACATTTAGAAATTAGAAAATTAGTATTTTCATTTTGTATGATTAATATAGTTCATATATAGTTTTTAGAAAATTTCTAAATATTTATGAACACACGTTTAGGTAATTTTATAATTCATTTCCTTAATTATATTTCATATTTTATTAATTATAATTAATGGAATTGCATTAACAAATTAAAAGAATTTAATTTTTAAATTTGTAGGGATTAATGTAGTCCTAACTATATTACATATTTAGGAAGATTTCTAAATATTTATGAATATTTAATTAAAAGTATGAGTTTAGATAAATTTTAAAATAATTTTTTTATTATGTAATCACTATATCAATTAATGTGTAAAATTATAGTAGTAATACAATTCTATAAAAAAAAAAATAAGTGTACATATTTTATATTGTACCAATTTGTAACTAATTTGTTGAAAGTTTATTTCTTCTAGTTCTATTATCTTTTATTTTTCTTCATTTCAAATTGATAGATTCATAGATCTTGAGATGATGTATCATTCTTAAATATGTGCATTTCAATTAATTTAACAACATTATATTTAAATGTGAGACATTACCTAATAACATTAAATTTTTTCAAACTTCGTAAATGTAAATTAGTTCAATTAGATTTTGTAACACCCCGACTCGGCTATACCGAACAACCGGAGTAGTTACCGCCACACCTAGACTAAACCCAATCACATACAGGTAGGATTCATTCTAGATGCACAGGCTAAAGATAAGGAAACTGTACCATATCATCATAACCATCATAACTTTATATACATTTTTATAGCATCGGCAAAAGAGTAGCTAAACTAGCTACTAAAATGTACCAAGGTTTAGTTACAGCCCATAAAAAGAGTTTGAGCTAGACCCGACCTTACTAGCCATCCTAGAACTAGCATGGCTACAAAAGATATATACACAAGGCCAGTGTAACACCCCGGACCTACCCTTCCGTACATCCGAGGCGTTACCGCCACACCTAAAGAGAGAATTCTATCTTTCCTCGATAGACCTCACTCTAGGTGCACAGGCTAAAGGAACTATTCTCATCACAACAATCACTCAACAAAAACTTAACATTTCCATACATACTAACTAGTGAAGCTTCATTAAGCAAGTTCATAATTTTTTTTTCAAAATACATACATAGGAAGCCTCTCGGGCTCAAAAACACAGAGTTCGACCCTAACATACTGGTTATGCCTAGCCATTACTACGGCTACAAAAATTTATGTTCACCAAAAACAAATTCCCAGAAACTCCTAAGGATCCGGTGCCTAGTCAAGATAGTGATATACAGGGCCAGTGTACTCCCCCCAAACCAAATGCCACTCTCCCTCAAACCATGTAATATGGTCCAAAAATCGGGAAGTGGTAATGACCATCATCCACTCCCCACCAACGTCTAGAGGGCTAGGATCCCAGGGGTAGGGATAGTGCACGATGAACTCTAGGGGGTCACTGCCATCTAACGGCTCTATAGGGTAGAAGCCGTATGCAGCTTGGATCTCGTCCATGACTGGACAAGAGTAAAAAGGGTTCGCCGGAGCCACATGAGTCTCTGGGTTCGTGGGAGCCTCGGGAGCATAACCGGGCGTGTACGGGTCCTCTCCCTCCATCATCTGCATATAATCATCATAATCCATACCCTGGCACACATACTCCGGTGAGCTTTCGGAGCTCACCGGGCTGTAAGAACTCACGCTAGACGGCATATGATAAAAACACAGTGAAGTGTAGTTAGCACGACGGCTAAGTAAGGATATCCAAGGGTTATTTAAAACTAAGTAAAGGTTTTGAAAACAAAAGATTACTTAGGATACCCTATACCTTACTCATCTGCAAGATTCTACCTGCAACAGTTATAATCAACAGCTTGCATACATCATGAATAGAATTCAATAATGTTGATAACATTCCTTCTTGACAAGGTCATTTAGTAATCATTCACATACTCAATAATATAATGTTTAAATAGATAAGCATACTAGCAAGTAATATAAACATAATTCGTACATCTTGCTTGTAATCATTTTAGTAGAAAACTTTCCCTCACAAAGAGATTCTCATCATTTTTCACCTTTCAAAGAGTAAGATTACCCACAACTTTGGGTATTTAATTACTTGTCACATCTTTCTTTCCCGTAGTTACGGAGTAACTACATTCACATTTCAAAATTCTTCTTAGTCCTAGATAGAAAGTGTGAGACCTTTGGAGTCCTTTCTCCACTTCTGACCACTTGGATCGTTGAACTCGGGTTCAGTGGTCATCGCCCGGTCTAATACTGATCCCCTGGACTTATAGGAGCGTTGGAATGATTCCTAGCTAGCCTCACTAGGTTCATAAGAACGACACCTACCCGAACATAGAGTGACTATACTTAAGTGTGCACACCCCCGTAGGAGTCCTTTTCCTTCCGGGTGATATAGTACTCGCGAATAGACTTCGCCCACAGTATGATTGATCATACACATAATTACCATGCGGAATAGGCACTTTAAGCTCATCTTTATTCCGTGGTTAACAAGATCCTCCACAACTTTACTAGAACTAAGGTTTGAAAATATTTTTCTATTCTTTCCCCTTTCTTGCTTTGAAAATAATTTGAACATACTTGGGTAATCCCAATACTCGGAAATTAATTCCCCTTTCAACCCATTTCAAAAATTCTCCTCTTCCTTTCAAAACATTTGAATGATCCACTAACATTATGTCACTAAAGTAATTCAAGTGTAATTACCCTACACTTTTAACTTCACATAAATCCCATAAGCCTCATATCCAACTCATACATTTCAAGCATATACACATACACTTCCCAACTTCACACATGCGTAACACATAACAACATTTATTCTTTCAAACACGTACTACCCAACTACATAGTGTTGCTCTTTTTATTACCCACATATATAGTTATGATCCATACAACTATATACCTCACACAAAAAGTGACATTTTAATTATACATACATATCCATATATGTACTCATAAATATACGACCTTTAAATGTATATACATAACCATACATATAATTGTATCTACATTTATACATATATATTAATACTATACTATGTATAAGTATACACTATATTATATATATATATATATATATATATATATATATATATATATATATATATACCTTACATCACCCACACACACAATCTACACTACACATTTAGAGCATTATATATATATAAATATCACAACACACACCCATATATTATTTCTATATAAGGTTTGTACATACACACACACTCTACACGTGATACATACATATAAATATACCCATGTAATTTCATACGTATATATACATATAGATAATATAAAACATATATAAATACATATATACACATATATTTTCTATTTTACATTACATGTTTATACTACATATAATTTATAATACCCTTAGTATACTTAAATTAGGGATTTGAGCACATTGACAACTACCTCATGCTCACAATATTTTTTTTGTACACACATATATCATGAATAACATCATTATACATGTTTACACATACATTATATACACAAAAATTCCATCTAGCACTCAAATAATTTTCACAAAATCATCAATCACCTAGTTTCAAACAACCTCAACCAAATAAAGGGATTCCTTACCTTAAATGGGTTCCAAACTTGTAGAAGGTCTTTGTAGGTGATTTTCCCCAATTTTCCTCAAAACCCTAAAATTTCATCAAGCACATAACACAAGATTTCAAGAAATTTTAACTTAGATTTAGGTTCTAGGAGGCAAAATAAAACTAATCACCGAATAAAATGAAGATTTACCGAATATCTTGGAGGTTGTGTTGAAGGTCTTGGCTATGGAGTTGAAGCTTAGTGAAGAAGATGATGGTATTTTCCTCCCTCTTCCTCTCTCTTTTTTTTTCGGCCAACACAAGGGAATGGGGGGAGAAAAGGGGTTTTTATGGTCTTGGTCAAATAGTTGACTAGTCCACACCTAATGGATAAGACATCACCTAACTTGGATTAAAATACTCCAAAATATCTTTACTTAGACTGTTTGGGATTAAATCAGATAAATTCTGGTGGAAACTAATTAATTCAAATAATTTCGAACCCAAAAATTAATTCCAGTCTAAAACTCCAAATTGGGCTAGGTTCGGTATCCGCGAAATTTCGCGATGTACGATCGCAAATAAATTTTGGCTGCTATGGGCTAATCTAATAAAATAGGAAATTCCAGAATAATAGTAGGGTGTCTAAAAATCCATTTCTTAGGTCAAACGGTCGAATACTAGTTCCTAAAATTATTACGGTTCGTGACCGGGACGTACGATCGCAGCTTATTACTAATTGTCTTTGCTTATAATAATTCTTTCGAAGCATCTGGAGATCATCTCATGGATGTTATAGCCTAAAGAAATATTTTTCGAACCTTAATTTTACTGAAATAGGTGGGGGGTTACAGCCAGACTCGACTTCCCTTCCGAGACACAACTAGTCTAACGAGTGGTACACCGGGCCAGTATACGTGCCCCAAACGAGGTGCCACTCACCCTCGAACCAGGTAATGTAGTCCAGGAACTTGCAAGTGTTGATGTACATCATCCACTCCTCATGATAATCTGGGGGACTCGGGTCCGACGGATAAGGGTAGTGTACGAAAAACTCAATGGGGTCACTCTTAGGTAAAATCTCCGTGGGATAAAACCCATAGCTTGCCTGAACGACATCCATAGGACACCACGGATCAACGGGAGCAGGAGACCAAACAGGTACCACTGGTGAGACAGGAGTGGGAACGGGGTCACGAGTACAAGCCAGAACTGGAGGGTCTGGAGCATAGCCGGGAGCATACGGGTCACCATCTGATAGGTACTGTACATAGTCGTCATAATAAAAAACGGGGAACGTAAACTCTGATGGATCAGAGTCTTCGGGGCTGCACGAGCCCACAATGAAGTATAGTTAGCACGACGGCTAAGTAAGGAAATCCATTGTCACTCAAAAGTAAACAAAGGTTTTGGAAATATAATAATAATTTGAAAGCTGTAAGCTTTACCCATAAATTGAAATATACCTGCAACCAGATTAACAACACAAGAAAGTATAGCATAGTATATGAGTGACATCAGCATATAATACTTTCATTTCCGGGAATTTCCATCATTTAACTCAAAATAGAGAGTTCAACAACACACACACACTTTACTATTCAAAACTCGTGACATTTTATTCTTCGCCATAGTTACGGAGTAACTAGATTTTCATAATTAGAAATAATTACTTAGTTTCCCCCTGGATAAGTGCAAGGCATTCTCAGAATATTTTCAAGGACCTCGGGCCACGACATTCATGCCTCCCGCAGGTCGGACATCTCAATAACCTCGGGCCACGGCACTCATGCCTCCCGCAGGTCGAACATCTCAACAACTTCCGGGCCACGGCTCACAAGCCTCCCGCAAGTCGAACATCTCAATAACTTCGAGCCACAGCTCACAAGCCTCCCGCAAGTTAAACATCTCAACAACTTCCGAGCCACGACTCACAAGCCTCCCGCAAGTCGAACATCTCAACAACTTCCGGCCACGGCTCACAAGCCTCCCGCAAGTTGAACATCTCAATAACTTGGGCCACGGCTCACAAGCCTCCCGCAAGTCAAACATCTCAACAACTTCCGGGCCACGACTCACAAGCCTCCCGCAAGTCGAACATCTCAACAACTTCCGGGCCACGGCTCACAAGCCTCCTGCAAGTCGAACATCTCAATAACTTCGAGCCACGGCTCACAAGCCTCCCGCAAGTCAAACATCTCAACAACTTCCGGGCCACGGCTCACAAGCCTCCCGCAAGTCGAACATCTCAACAACATTATCCAGAAACTAAGGTTTTCAAAACATTCTTTCTTTCCTTGAGTTTAATTAGTATTTTTCACATGATGTCTCAAAACAATTATTCTTATCCAAATATGTTTCCAAAATACTCATGTTTGCCAATGACTTTTTGCCCTAAAATTCCCAAGCGATAAGGGTCACGCTTGTTTCTTAGAAACACGGTTTTTCTCCAAATTGATGAACATAATTTACAAAATAATATTTGAACTTTCAAAAATTGACTCGGTTGTCCGTAGGCCTTTCAAACATCATAACATTCAGGAGCAAAAACATCGGAAGAAAGTTCGGTCGAAAACGGATCCGCGTCGCGCAGACTCGCGGATGTCCGCAACGCCGGACGCACGGCAGACGCGCGCGTCCGGGCCGTGTCCGCCCGTTCGGCTGTGACGCCGAAATTCTGGGCACCCACGGACGCGCAGCGGACGCGCGTCCGTGGTCGCGTCCGGCCTTTCGGTCGTGACGCCGATGGACGCGCGGTGGACGCGCGTCCATTCGGATCTACCAACTTCGGGCAGTAAAAACCGGGTTGTAACGCCTCGATTTTCCCCTATTTTCACAAGTATAAGCCTATATGGACATAAATACAACATATACATGCAAAAATTAGCTATGAACATGCATACAAAAATTACCAAAAGTCAAGGTGTAGTTTCTTGAGCCAACTAGTAGATCCACAAACTTAACACATGATTTTCACATAAAATTCCTAATCTCATAATTTACTAGCATTTGTTCATTTTCAAGTGACTAAACCGACTTAAGGGATTCCTTACCTCCCAAGTAAATTTTTAATACCGTAGAAAGATGGTGATCTTCTCCTCCAAACTTTTCACCGAAGATCCTAAACAAAAATCACAATAATAACAACATTTTCATGAATCCTTAGCTTAAACTTAAGTTCTAGGAAGGATTCTAGCCATATTAACCGAATAAAACCAAAGTTTTACCTATTATGGAAGCACTTGTGTTGAAGAAAATAGCTATGGAGTTCTTGAATCCAAGAGGAAGATGATATTTTTTTTTCTCTTCTTTTCCTTGATTTTTTTCGAAAATGAGAGTGAGAGTGAGAGTGAGATAACTTGAAGCTTAAGCCAACTAGTAGATCATCCCATACCTTCATATGACAAATCAATATTTAATTACCAAGTGGTAATTATTGTGACACTTGTCACAATCCTATGGTAGCTCATGAAGAGTATGATTTATTTTGCCAGTTTAGGATTAAATCAGATAAAGATTCGGAGGATTATAACTTAATTCGGGAAAATTCTAATACCAAAATTATTCTAAAAATAATCCCGTCATTAACCGCTAAAATCGGGAATTTTTCGGTATCTCGCGTAATACAGGTACGAAGGTCCGTAACAATCTCACTCTTACAGTCCGTTTAAATTTCACTTGAACTAAGTAGGTAGTTCAGGCTTAATCGTATCATACTTAATAATCCATTCTCTAGGGAAATTCGAACTGTATATACATCCTTAAAAAATTTTCGGTTCGTGACCGGTACGTAGATCGCAGCTTATTAATAACTAGTCTAAAAAAAATTCTTTTGAAGTACCGAGAGATCTTCTCATAATGTCATAGCCTAAAAAAAAAATTTTTCGAACCCTAAACTTATCGGAATAGCTGAGGGGTTACAGATTTTTTATGTTAGTTTTCTTCAATTATGTTATTAACGTAAATCAATTTGTTTTGGGCTTGTCAAACTTAAATAATTTGTACTATTTTAGCATTATAAATTTTTATAATTTATCGTATTTTATAAGATCTATTTACACCATTTGTTTTACAATTTTTTAAATAAATGAAATAATATTTAAATTCGTCATTAGTAGAGTGCTAAAATCATAATAATTATTATATTTTTAACCTCTTATATATATTTTTACCTTTTACATTTTTAAACTTTAAATATCAGCATCATTTATGTAGGGATAAATTTCTATATAGTAGTAATAACGTAATATCACGATTATTTTTAAAAATTAGATGAAGTGAAAAAAATTGAAATGCACCAATGGTTCAATAGGTATGTATTATAGTTAAAAACAAATGGTTAATTTTGCAAATATAAAGAATGTATGCACTATATAACGATTTTGATAGTATACCTAAACGATAGTTTGTAAGTTCTTGATGTTGTTAATCAAATGCAATAGTTGCAAGTTCTTGATGTTGTTAATCAAATGCAACTGCATCCAACCTTCATTAGAGAATTGATAATAGAAGAGACCAGGGATCGAGTCTCACCAGCGACAGTGTGGGAGCAACCTCTCAAAGTGAGAGGGGCTTCTTGTGCACAGTGAGCAAAGGTCTAGCCTCTATATTCAGTTGAGTTACCATGTTTTGTCGGGCTGGGGCGTGGTGGGGCCTTGGGGTTGGGCATTCGACCTTTTGGAAGAAGAATTGATAATAAAACATCTAAAAATTTCTTAATAGAATATTAATGTGTATAGAGATTTTTACTCTGAGAAATAATGAATAACCTCCATTATTTGTAAATTGATATATGTGTTGCTACTCGTTGATTCTACTATGGTAGCCAAATAAATAAATAAACATCTTCGACTTATAGTCATCACTCTAACAAATTTTAAAAAATATCACTAAGAAAGTGGAAGCCATAATAAACAGTTCTCATACGAGCATCACTCACACACACACACACACACACACACACACACACACACATATAAAGTCAATTCATTTTTTGGTCTTAGACTTATAGTGGAAAAGACAATTTTAGTCCTCTATAAAAAAATTTGACAATTTATGGACACAGTTATTGTGACGAGGACAATTTTGGTCCTCCGTCTGGATTTTTGTTTAATCGATGGCCGTTTGAGAAGGGGTAATTGCGTCATTTCTGGTGTTCCAATAGAAAGGAGTCTCGTTCGCTAGGGCTCTGTGAGTCAGTTGTGGTGCTCAGATAAGTGAGAAAGGGAAAGGCAAGGAAGTGGAGACTCAAGAGAGAGTGGAGCCAAAGGCACCTGATGCCGAGCCTCCCAATGCTGCATCAGCAAGTGGAATGAAATTAGGCAAATGATGTTCTTCACCGATTGCAGATCCAAGCCAAATATGAAACACCAAATAAAGTAAATGCGCGGAGGAGATAGGGGCAGAGATGGGAATTGAGGCTATCGTGATTAGGCGGCGGTGGTGGAGGGATCGGTATTCGAGAGCCTTGGGTAGCGTTCCTTCCTGCTCATGGTGGTGAAAATTGCAGTGGCATCACAGGCGGCGCATTTAAGCAAGGTGGGGTTGGCCGACGGCGTTTCTCGACCAACGGCACGATTGGTTGGATTTGTTGCTTCCTCACCTCTAAAACCCATTTTCTCTGTTTCGAGAAAAGCGGGTTGAGAATTGGGAGAAAATCATCAACCCTAGGATCAAGACCAATCAAGACAACCTTCATCAATTGATCGACGAAATCTATGGTTTCCTCATCCATCTCGATGCCGAAACACATAGCGAGCAGAATGCAGAAAACCGCGAACCGGGAGTTTCTCAACACCCAAACCGCACCGTCGTTAGCCTTGGCCTCGCTCCCAATCCTTTCAATCAGTCTATCCATGGCGGCGCTTCTACCTCCGTGTTTACGGAGAACTTGTTGCTATTGAAAATGGTTCGGGTCGTGAAAATTTGGCTTTTCACGATGAGAGCCTTGTGGGCTAAATCCGCACTGGTGATTATAACCATCATACCGTTATTGTTCCCATTTTGAGAGTGAAAATGGGGCTATATTTCGACTTCAAATCTCTCACATACTGCAAAAACATCTTTCCAGATCGAGCTACCTGGCACAGGTTTCCGACCACTAGCCAGCCCTGCGGTCCGGGAGGTAAGTTGGGCTTTTTCTTGGACTTTGATTTTCTTGAAAGCAAGAAGATCAAGCCGGAAAGCAAGAAAGCCAAAGAGGAGAAAATGAGATGGTAGTAAGGGGAAAGAGAATTCGACATTGCAGAGACTGAATCCATCATTTTTGTTTTGATTCAAGAAAATTAGATTGAATTTTGTTGACAGAAATGCCCCTAATTTAAACGGCCAACTAATGAGATAATAGACGGAGGACCAAAATTGTCCTCGTCACAATAACTCTGTCCATAAATTGTCAAAATTTTTTATGGATGACTTAAATTGTCTTTGCCACTATAAGTCTAAGACCAAAAAATGAATTGACTCATATTTATATATATATATATATATATATATAT
>CP025645.1:954361-1012450 GCA_003576665.1 Ipomoea trifida
AAAAAAAAAAAAAAAAAAAAAAAAAAAAAAAAAAAGTCTCTTTGATACACCACTAGTACTTGTATTACTTGAAGCATTTTGGACCATAGTAAGAACTTGGTTTATTGAATCCAACTCTTTATTCTCGAGCAACTAGGACCTTAGGACATCATACTCATTATTCAACCCTGAAATCCAACTAAACACATGCAACTGGGCAAATTACTTTTTCATTTTCTCCACGTTATTTATGATTAGTATAGCAGTACATAATGTGTCACTCACACTTTTAAAATCATAAAATTAATCCCCAAATGTCTTGCTCATTTTGAGAGGGACGACGAACATCTTGGGACGATTGATATGATTTTTCCAGATTGTTTGTCTTGCTAAACCACTTATCCACCAACGACCAAACATCTTTCATAGTTTTACAATGTTGCATAGACAAAATTGTTTTCTATAAAATACAATTTATTATGCGGGATAATAAAGATTTAGGGTGCGTTTGGTTCGCACATGGAATCGGAATCGGAATGGGTATCAAATACTTGGTAATGGTAATGGGTTTTGGTGAAAGTATTTAGCATTATGTTTGGTAATTGGGTGGAATGGGAATGATTATTAATAGTTGGGGAAGAAAGAAGGAAGGGAGATGAAACCCTTATTAAATAAGGGTATGGATTTTCGCATTAATGGGGTATTCCAAACCCATAGTAGCATTCACAAAACCTATCAACCAAACACAATCAATCACTTTCATACCCATTCCTTATGCCTAAACCTACCAACCAAACACACCCTTATATCATCCTTTTTATGTTCTTGAGTTGGAACGAAATCAGTTGTGTATGTTTCAATCAAGTGTTCATCTTTACCCATGCCTCCTAGATCTATTTCAACCCAAAATTTTTGTTCCCCAAAATTAGACTCATTTGGTGCAAGCACCACGTCCACTAGCTTGGACGAGGTCAATACACATTATAGGTAATATTTTTTCTTTCTTACAACACACCATGCTCTTCTTTCTGCACTTTTCTCGTATGACTCGATACCAATCCTCATGCAGGCACTCCTTCACACCAACAAAACATCACGCACCATACCTGGGAGGAATCCACACTTAACGACGAGTCGTCTACTGTAATCTCCAATCGGAAATGTCACCAATGACACACGCACCAACACGTGGGTCGGTGAGCAAATTCTAACGACAGTGCATAGCTGCTCTGATGGCGGAATGACTCCTTAACCCAGTGTACTCGTCTTCCTCCGAGCACTGCTCACTCCCTCACCATTTTCAAGGCTTTGATACCTTGTCAAACAAAGAACTCTTTGGTGTCTAGAATTGTGTATATATTTGTATTTCTGAATGGCAAATGTACAAGGCATATATAGCTATTTATGCAACTAAAGAAATTACCATAGCCACAAGATTGAACATTCAAACTAAGGAGTGAGAGTGATTCTCTCAATCGACACCTAATTCCTCTAATATATTTTTATAGAATATTTTTTTCATTTTATATGAACTTTATTACCCCCAAGGACTTTGTAGTCCAGTGGCATCAAACCCTTCTTTGTATATGGGAGGTGGTGGGTTCGAGCCTTAGTATTAGCAATACTGATTCTTGTGCTTTAATAGGTTAAAAAAAAGTAGTTATGAACAGATACTACATTGTAACAGAGTTAATATTCAAAAAAAAAAACTTTATTAACATTATGTTATTATTGTAAATTTATATCTAAAGCTTTTATATGGATATGATTTATCATATATTACACAGTAGAAACGGTTGGATGGGCGCTCTAATTTTTTTAGCATCTCATGCATGAGATGTACCACCAATTATCTAATGTCTCAGTGGCTATATCCTAAGCCAACACCCAATAACCTCTCAACTATTTTTTTTAGCAATCAATTATTCAATACGTCAATGACCCAATTAATTAAATGAGCACATGTTGGTTTAATAATTAATAAAAATTAAAATTACATATTATTATTAGTTACATAATATAGAAGGTGAATAAAAATAAGAAATTATGACATTTAAAAATTATAAATAATTATAGTTAGGCTGAATTAATAATTAACTATTGATACGAGTATTGATTGTTCCCTCATAAAATTAACATATCATATATTATTATTTAATGTTTTTAGATTAAATTCTATTACCATTAAATTATTATATTATTAATTAAATTTTTTAATATTATAATAATTTTTTTTTGCATAGAGCATCTAAATTATTTTAATTTTACATTTTTTAAATTGAAAATGAGGCATGGCAATGAGTTCAATTTTAGTGGATGATAAAAATTATTATGAAATATTAATATGAAGTGACACGACAATAAATTCAATATAAAAATAACAACATTAGAATATTAAATTAAACTAAATAGAATATCACAAATGAAATTTGTTACGAGTTAATACCCAATATAGTCCTCGACTATAGTGTTTTACTCAATTTAGTCCTAAGTGACTTTTTTTGCTTAATTGAGTCCTCGACTATGTTGTTTTTACTCAATTTAGTCCTATGTTAACAATTCCGTTTGTTAGCTGTTAGAATAAGGGTTAACATGGTAATTTCTCATCTCTCATCCATTTTTGTCAGATTCTTTCTTCATTACCTCCCTCTTCTTCATCTACGTTGATTTCCCCAATTCCCCTCCCTTCCATGCTTAAGCAAACGTACACCAAAATAACGAAGGAGAATAAGAGAAGGATTACTTTGAGCTATAATTACATCATGGGTCACACTTGTGTGAGACCGTCTCACGGATCTTTATTCGTGAGACGGGTCGGGTCGGGTCAAAGCACCATGTAAATGTCATACTTATATGTGCAAATCTCATACTTATATGCTCAAATATAACACTAATCAAAAATACAATTTTTGTTACTTATAAGAGAAAAATAATACATTTTTCATAATAAGTAATGTTGACAAGTGCCTCTCGCTTATAAGGGCAAATATAATACTTTTGAGGAAAAATGTAATACTTTTAAATCGAAATGTAAAAGTATTGTATTTTCCCTTAAAAGTATTACATTTACCCTAATAAGTAACAAAAATTTTATTCCTGATAAGTATTACATTTGAGCATATAAGTATGGCATTTGTGCATATAAGTGTTACATTTGCATCTTGACCCGACCCGCCCCGACTCGTCTCATGGTGAGACGGTCTCACACAAGTTTTTGCCTTACATCATTTGCATTTGTCTATGTGCTATAGTTACTTTGAGATTAGTCATAGTGGATGTTATATTTTCGGCTAACAATTACCAGGAGATAGATAAATCCTTAAAGTGGTTACAATTTACTTATATGTAGATTGGAAGCCCTATCAATTATCATGCTGTAAAATATTGATTTATGTGCAGCAATCTGGTTTGCTTCAAACTCTATAATTTTGTAGATGTTATAGTATAGTTTTGCATCAAAACTTGTTTATCTCACATAAATGACATAATGCACCATTATCAAGACTTGATGTTACTTTACCTGCCATGTGGAAGGGAGGGGAATTGGGGAAATCAGTGTCGATGAAGAAGAGGGAGGGAAATAACGAAGAAGGAATCTGACCAAAAGGAATGAGAGATGAGAAATTACCATGTTAACCCTTATTTTAACAGCTAACAAACGGAATTGTTAACAGATGACTAAATTGAGTAAAAACAACATAGTCGAGGACTCAATTAAGGAAAAAAAGTCACTTAGGACTAAATTGAGTAAAACCACTATAGTCGATGACTATATTGGGAATTAACTATTAAACATATCATGAGCTTTAAAAAAAATAAACATATCATATATTACTCCCTCTGTCCCATTTTACCTGTCCTATTTACTATTCATTGGTCAAACCAACTCTTCATTCTTTGCTTATTTTTTTAGTATTTTTAAATTTAATTTTTTGTGTTTAATAGTACTTTTAATGTAGTTTCTAAATATATAAATTTTATATATTAATGCTAAACTTAATAATATGAAAAGTTAGATTAAAAATTACTTCAGTCAAGCCTCGTTAAACGAACCAGACAACCATTTTGGGATGGAAATAGTATTATTTAATTAATGCCCCGAAAAAGGAAATTGATTTCAAATTTTATAACAAAAATATTTTCCTACGATTAGAGGAATATATATATATATATATATATATATATATATATATATATATATATATATATATATATATATATATATCACTGTTGAAAAAATCTCCTGCCTAGGTCGCGTAGGCGTTAGGTGTCCCTACACCGAGGCGAATTGTTCCCTAGGTGGCTGCCTAAAGCCTAATTCGGCCGACTGGGTCGAGTTGGCAGCTGAATTTAACCGAGTTAACTCGCCGAACTCGACAAAGTTAGCTGAATTACCTCGAGCAAGTTGGTCTTGTTAATTTTTTCATTATATTTATGTATTTAAATTTATTTATATAAGAGAAGTAAGATATGTGTGTGTGTGTGTGTGTGTGTGTGTGTGTGTGTATATATATATATATATATATAATATGACATACACTGACACATGCATTATTTTTTTGTTTTTATAGGTAGCCGCCTAAACGCTGCCTAGACCGCTTAGGCGCTAGACGCTAGTTTACCATCTGACTAGCGCCTAGCGTGAGTCCACCATTCTCATTAGTCTGTGTGGACAGATCTGGGTCATTGAATACTTGATATCAATGGCTTAGATTTTGTCAACTTTGCACTTCACTTACACAGTTCGCGTTGTACAATTGACAAAATCTAAGCCATTGATCTCAGACATTCAATGGTCCAGATATTTTTACAAGGATTGATATAACAAGATGGACTCATTTGATCTCTCTCTCTCTCTCTCTCTCTCTCTCTCTATATATATATATATATATATATATATATATATATATATATATATATATATATATATATATATATATATATATATATATATATATATACATACATACATATTTATTTATTTATATATTGGAATGCTTTTTTTTTAAAAAAAAAGGCGCAAATTAAGATATTATAAAATAACCCACTTCTTTTTTTCTTTTCTAACTTTTAACGAGCAAAAAAAATATGTCAATAGGCCGCTCCCATTTGTAGTTGAACTTATAACATTATGATTATCAAATCAACAATTTGATAAACTTTGTTAGGGTTGTCCCTCGATGATATCTTTACTCTCACCTCTCTAATGTGTTGATTAATTATCAATTTTGAAAGTAATCTTTTCTTTTTCCTTTTTCTTTTTTACTCCTAAACTATTACAATTCATTCACGTGATAAGAGTAATACTTGTCAATAATAGAGTTTTAACATTTCTCCACAAATCCACAGCACAACCAACAACATGGTAAACCCAAGTACCCACCCAACCCACAGTTTATAACAAGAAAGTCATTCTCAAAAAAAAAAAAAAAAACAAGAAAGTCAGCTTCCAGCAACTGTGATGAATTGAATGAGTATACAATAACAGTGAGAGCGTAGGGCCCTTCTTGGAAAGTACATAGCCGTATACACCCCACCCCACATTCACATTCTTTTTTATTTCTTTGTCTACCAAAGTGGTGCCCAACTTTGAGCAAAGCCAGCCAGGCTTTTATACAAATCTGGTCAGCACCAATTGCTCTTTCTCTCATTTCCGTCAAACTATAATTAAAAAATTCGGACATTAAATTAAATAAATTGTGGGTCTTAATCATACTACCCTACCACTATCTCCTCCAAGGCATCACGCGACCATAAAACAACCTTTGAATACTTTGAAATCACAACTCGGGTCAAATCAGACAATACACAAAACTAAAACATTATAATAATGAAAAAAATACTTTTATTTTCAAAAAATGAAAAAAAATACTTTTTTTTATCGAATTTTGTATCATTGAAATAATCCGAACAGAATATCATAGCTTGGCCAAATCCAAATATATCTCGCTTCAATCGAAAGGCACCACGATTCAACCTAAAGGCCTAGACCAAGTTTCAGGTCGGACCAAAAGTTACATCTCAAGAGTAGAAGTGTTCATTCAGTTAATAATCAAATTCTACTAATCAAATTTACAAAATGTTTTAACTGTAAACAAAGGCAAATTATGTCGTGGACCTAGGTCCACTTGGCAAGGTGAACCTGGGTCCAATATGATACCGTTTCACTATTTTTTTTATTTTAAAAAAAATTACTAAACATATAGTCCTGAAATGTGTGAACGTGGAGGTTTCAAATTGTGAATATGGAGTATAAAATTTGTGAATGTAGAGTTATGAATGTGTGAATCTGTAGTAGAATTAACAGATTTCTAGCAGCCCTGAAATGTGTGAATGTGGAGGTTTCAAATTGTGAATATGGAATTATGGAGTATAGAATTTGTCAATGTAAAGTTATGAATGTGTGAATTTGTAGTAGAGTTAACAGAGTTCTAGCAACTTGTAGCTCTGTAATGTGTGAATGTGGAGTTCCCAAGTTGTGAACATGGAGTATAGGACCTGTGAATATAGAGTTTTGAATGTGTGAATGCATAACAGTGGTATTATAGTTACTAAACATATAGCCCTTAATGTGTGAATGTGGAGTTTTCGAATTGTGAATATGGAGTATAGGGTCTCTGAATGTAAAGTTTGTGTTCTGTTGCGATGAGGAGCCGTTAACGCCGTTAATTTTTTAAAAAAAATTATGAAACGGCGTCGTATTGGACCTAGGTCCACCTTGCAAGGTGGACCTGGGTCCACGGCATAACAACTGGTAAACAAAAGCAAAATTCTTATTTCTAAATTAATAGAATTGATTTCTTTTTGGAGTTAATTTCAGCAATGGTCCTCTGACTATGATTAGTCATCGACTTTTAATTTGGGCAATTTAGGTCACTTGACTTTTAAATTCTTTCCAATGTTGGTCCTTTTGTCAAATTTTGGTTAAGTTGAGGTCAAATGAAGGGGTAAAATTGTCCGTTCACCTGTTTAGTGTATTATTACTCGTATTTCTCCTATCATATACGATGTATATATGAATATAATCTCGATCGAAGTCTCAATTGAAGCCATATAATCTCAGTCGAAGAGATTGCAACTAACATTATATTCAAATATATAGCGTATAAGACAGGAGAAATACGAGCAATAATACACTAAACAGGTGAACGAGCAATTTTACCTCTTTATTTGACCTCAACTTAACCAATATTTGATGAAAGGATCAACATTAGAAAAAATTTAAAAGTCAAGGGGCTTAAATTGTCCAAATTAAAAATCGGAGACTAATTTTAAAAAATCAATATAGTCGGAGGACCATTGCTAGAATTAACTCTTTTTTTTTTAACCTATTAATTGAAATATTTAAATCCAATTTAAAATATAAAAAATCTTAAAATTTGTAATTTTATATTTTCACACAACATAGCCATTACATCAATATATAAATAATAAAAATTTGAAAAACTAGTCTAATAATATGATTCATAAATCATAAAAATTAATATATCTATATACACACTTAATTTGATTAACCCACACTTTCAAACCAAATTAACTGTTAACAAAAATTATTAAAAATCTTTAAAATTAACCGAGGAGAAAGATTTTGGTTAAAAAACAATTCAACGAATTTTATTGGTTTGATATTTACCGAATTGTGTACACCCCTACTCAAGGGATTGGCCTAATAGGGCGTTTGGGCATTTGATTGGTAGGAAAGAATTATGGAGAAAGGAATTGTAATTTGGTGGAAAAGAATAATGGAATAATGTGATAATAAAGTAGGAATTCAAATTACATTTTTGGTAAGGATAAAAAAGAATTATTGGGATTTGGAAGGGAAAAGTGATATAAAGACTAGAATGTCCTTATGTAATAATAATAATCAATCATCATCAATTGCAAAATGGTCATTCTCTTAGCTTTTTCCTTTTCTCATTGCTACGAATTACAATTTCTATAAGGAGTCCAGAATTCTAATTCCACAAATGGAGGAAATTGCAATTCCTTCCAACCAAACATTGTAATTCGAATGGCCAAAGAATTGTTTTGTAATTGAATTGCAACTACATTCAAACAAAACATCGCATAAGTGGTGACCTCGTCCTAATTTAGAGGGCCCAACTTGAGAATAAGTGTTAGTTGAAGGGGGTTACAAGAATCCCAAGGGTCATTCTATATTTCTAAGGTCACACTTGTGTGAGACCGTCTAATGGGTCTCAATCAGTGAGACAGATCGGGTCAATATAATTTGGATCATAAAAAAAAAAAAACAATCAAAGGCCAACTCATAATACTAATTATGACCCAAATTATATTGACCGACTCGTGAGACGATCTTGCACAAGTTTTTTTTCATATTTCTATTAACTTTCATATGGCCATTGGAAAGTGGTATTTGGAAAATACTACTTTTGACTTTTAATATTTCCTCACCTTTTATTTTCACACACAAAATTTTGATGTAAACATCATTCTTGAAACCCACTAAAAGAGGTAATTTATCATTGTTTGCTATGTCAAGATTAAAAGTGAGCGAGATGAGGCGTTTTGACTTGGTCAAAATGTCAAAAATGATGAATTTATCATTTACCAAACAAGTTCTAGACTCTTGTCATGAACAATGTAACTACTAAAGACAAATTCTCTGTTAATTAAATTCTATTCCAATAACATAAGTTGTTATCACTTATATTTATAGATTATCTATAAACAGACCAATTTAATAACGCCTTAATCCAATGATATTAAATTTTGTATAAAAGAAAATTTTGAGACGGAATATTATTATATGAGATCGCAAATTAGTCCACGCAGTCACCGGTGTTTCCGCATATAAAAACAAAAGCAAAAAACAAACAAAAAAAAAAAAACACAAAAAAATTCAAAATTTCCATTATCAGTTTTCCATCGATAACCTCGTTCTTATTTTATACCAAACAAATCAAACACTTCCTCTTAAGAAGTCTTCACATCGACGTAGAGGTGGCGATAATGACGCCCTTAAATCAGCTTTTGAAAGCTGTAATCCAGTGAAGTACTATAATACTATGAAATTCACATTTTTCAATAATAATAATAATAATAATAATAATAATAATTAATTACTAAAATGATTCTTGACTATAGCAAAATTACCAAAATGATTCTTAACTATAGCAAAATTATCAATTTAATCATTGTTTTTTTTTTTTTTGTTGAATTAAGTCTTAAACTTTCAAAATTTTAATAAATTTGATCATCCGATTGTTTAACAGTGAAACTTCTATTTATTTTAAATTTCACATTGCTTGTCATGCTCTGCTTGAGACCAAATTTATAATTTTACTATAATCAGAAAACCATTATAGTAAATAACTCTTCGATTTTAATAAGAGAGTAAATGGTGTCTATGATATGAAATTCTAACAATACACTCAAATTAAAGAAATTTTTAATGTTCAGGAAACCATTCCAGTAATTAACTCATCAATTTAATAAGAGAGTAAATGGTGCATGTGATATGAAACTTTAACAATACCCTCAAATTAAAGAAATTTCTAATGTTCCCCAAACAGATGACCAAACTAATTAAAATTTGTAAAATTGAAAACTTAATTAGACAAAAAATAATCAATGACCAAATTAAAAATTTCACTATAATTAATGACCATTTCAATAATTAACTCTAATAATAATAATAATAATAATAATAATATTGAATATGAAACAAGTCATGTACAAAGAGTTGATAACCAAACTCGGACCAACACTACCACGTGCTTCATTGATTATACAAGATAAATAGTACTGTAATATTCACAACAATTGGGAGAAAATAAATAAATATATATAAAATAAGATAAGACCAGGAAAAATGAAAAAGACCATTGTCTCCTCTCCTTCAAATTACAATTACAGTGAAGGGCAAGAAGAGTAACAATGTTACAAGATGAAAGTGGTCTCCCAAGTCTCTTTACTTTAAGATACACTCAACCTCATATCATGGCCTGTGGTAAAAAACAAAAAAAGTAGTAAAAACCTAACTTAACAGTGCCCAGAGGTGAAAAGGAAGGGGAGGATTTACCCTTTCATCCCTTTCTTCCTCTTTGGAGCTGTTTATTGTTTTGAATTAACTTCCCCTCAACTCATAATCTCATTACATATGCACATCCGACTGACTTAATGGGAAAATAAGGAACTCATAATAATCAGCAAATTGTTAAGATGCTTTTTCAAAGACTCTTCTTCTCACTCTCTATATGTACACAGCTAAACAAATTGGTTTAGTTTTGTTTTTGTGGATTCTCACCCGAAAATCTCTCTGCAGATCTTCCCCGTGGCGTTTTCTTAACTCAAACAACTCCAAGTCTACCTAAGCTACAGCAGAGATGCTGCAGTTCCTACCACAGCTGAAGCCTTCGATCCTCACCGGGGCTGGCTTGTGCCCGAACTTCATCCCGCATCCTCCTCCCCCGTTCTTGCGGGCCGAGGAGGAGGAGAGGGGCGATGGGGGTGGCGGTGGAGATAGCGGGGGTGGAAGCGCTACCCCTACCGCTTCTAGTGTTGGCGAGAATGGATCGAAAAATTCTTGGCCAAAATGGGCATCTTGAATTAGGGGATTTGAAGCCCTGCTTGGTGGTGACCCACAGAAAAATGGAGGTGATGAATCCATCTGGTAATTGGATCTGCCCTCTCCATAATCCCCCTGTTTCATAATAAACTCAGTTTTATAAACTCACTGAACTAATAGGCAGGAATATCAATTATTTCACATAAACAACTAACACAGACATAACCCACAAAGGTTTTTCCTATGATTAAGAATAAAGTTTCAATTTTTACTCAATTGCTATAAAGAGAAAACCAGGAAAAAAGTCACAAATTGAAATCTCACCTTGGTAAGGATGATATCCAGAAGTTCAGTTCCAGCATCCGAATCACAAGCCTCCATTTGTTGACTGCAATCAAATCCAAAAGAAATTCAAAAAAAAAAAAAAAAAAAACCATAACAATTCAGAAAACTAAGAACCTAAAAAAAAAAATTAAAAAAAAAAAAGGTAAAAACATGATTTTACTTGAGATGAATACCTGAACTGAAGATAACAGGAAGGTCTAATGGATTCGAGAGGGTCAAAAGCGGAGGGCGAATTGAAGAACCCACCGACTCTACGGGGCTTGGGACAAACGACGCCGTTTGAAAGAGCAGAGTCTACTCCACCAGAAGCCCTCATCATCATCATCTTCTTCTACGTTTCCTTTCCTCACCTCCTTTTTCTCCTTTCTCCCTCAACCTATGCCTTCACAGATCCAAGACCTGCAAAAAACGCAAACTCTTTTCAGATCTACACACACAGCCGTATGCGTATACATATACATATATTCTTGAGGTATTTGCTAATTATAGACGCGGCGGATTTTATGTGAAAAAATAATAATTTTTTTTTTGAAAAAAAAATTGAAGAAAAAAAGGGATATGAATTGGAGAAAAGAGAGAGAGAGAGAGACCTGAGGGAGGGGGGAGAGAGAGAAAGAGATGGGTCGGAAGGCGGGGCGGGGGCGTGTGGGGGAGAGAGAAAGTCGGAAGCAGAGAGATTTTTTTGGGTGGCGAAGAAGAGAGAGAAATTGGGAGTGGTGCGAGGTGTATTCATAGGAGGAGGAAGAGGAAGGAGACGATCTATACGGGTTGACCCGGTTCGTTCTCGGGTTGTGCTTTGTTTGGTGCCGTCTAATTTTGTACAGTTTGGAGCACGTGCACTTGATTGATGGGTCCATTATTTTTTAGAAAAGTGAAATTGCGAGTCAGTTTCGGTTTTAATTTCAGCTCATTTGCGGAATACATCCAAATCTCTGGGGTGTTTGGTTATTGGCTTTTAAGCCAAATTTTAGTTTATTTGACTAAGTTTAGCTTTTTGACCAACCAATAAGCTATTTTGAAGTGTTTGGTAAATGGCTTATTGGTATTGGCTTATTGGGCCAAGCTGAAAATTGAAAAGCTAATGAATGTAGCTTTTTGTATCAGCTGGTTGGGAACAATGGGTATATTGACTATTTTATCCTTTAAAATCAATGGGATTTACTTTTAAATGGGTGGTGTGTTTGTTATTTTATAATAATAATAATAATAATAATAATAATAATAATAATAATAATACCCTTAAATGTCATTTTACAATCAGTCATCTACTAGTAAACAACTAATTTACCAAACAGTTTTTTATAACCAGCTAATACAACCAGCTGGTCAAACCAGTTAACGCAATCAGCCATCAGCTACTAGCTAAACCAACCAGCTATAAGCTATAAGCTATCAGCCGTTTGCCAAACACCCCCTTTATATAATTATACTCTCTCCCATATTGGGGGTGTTTGGTGATAGCGGATAGCTGATTGGGTTAGCTGATAACTAATAGCTTATTCTGTTAACTGATTTGACCAGCTGATTGTATTAACTGGTTAAACAAAAAGTGTTTGGTAAATTAGCTAGTAGCTGATAGCTGATTATATGTAAAATGACCTATAAGGGCATTGTACTAATTTCTTAATTTTTTAATTACTTTTACAATTTATTATTATTATTATTATTGTTGTTGTTGTTGTTATTGTTATTATTATTATTATTAAAATTTTTATGTATTAATTTTTTATTAATATTAATAATGCTATAATTATAAACTTCATAGGTCATAATAGTTGAACATAAAAAAACATCAATTCAAACAAAATTAGAATAAGCATAAGTCAATAATAATAATTCAACAAAATAGTTAATACAACTAATACAAGTAATAATACTCTAGGAATGACGCCTAGCTGCAACCAAACTAGATGCAACGTTATCGCGAATAACTGTCATTTCCCGGATTCTCATATTATCATCAACTGGTACAAAGTTAGCTTCAACATCTTGAAAAATATCTGGAGGTATGAACTCTGGATCTTGATCAATGAATCTAAAACCGGGGTCACCAATTGTATTTTTTCTTATGTAGTTGTGCAATGCAAAACATGAGCAAATAAGTCTGTTTTGATCAATTAATGAATATATCGGCATCTTTTGCAATATCTTCCACCGAGCCTTAAGAACACCAAAAGCCCTCTCAATGCAACTTCTTAAAGATGAATGAGCTCGATTAAATACTTCTTGAGATCCCCTTGGGTTTGCTCCACGAAACTCTGATTGATGGTATCTAATCTTAGAGTAAGGTGTCAAATATCCATTTCTTTCCGGGAAGCCTTTATCCACCAAGTAATACTTTCTTAAATTTATATAAAAATTAATATATTGTAAGTATATTTACTCGTAATAGTAATATGATTAATGAAACAAACTTTTTAAACTACCTTGTGGTGGTTTAGGGAATTTGAAACTTGGATTACTAATCGTGTCAAGAAAAATGCGAGCGTCATGTGCTGATCCCTCTCATCCTGTTAAAACATATGTGAATAACAAATCTAAGTCACATGCTGCTAATACATTGGTAGTTGGAATCCTCTTTCTTCCTCTATATCTCATTTGATCTTCCTCTCTTATAGTTATTGCAATATGTGTGCCATCAATAGCTCCAATGCAGTTCTAATTTAAGGGCAAAAAATGTCATATATTAATTCACATATTGATATAACAAATATATAGATAAGAATGAGATGAACATCATATTAATTCACTTACTTTAAAATGTGGCATATATCTATTATCATTAGCAATTTGTGGCGGGATCTCCTTGAACTCATGATCTTTCTGTACAAGCATTTCTCTTGAGAATCCATCCATGGCATTCAACACTTCTTTAATAATTCTACTCACAGTTTCACTGGAATGTTGAAAGCGTTCTTGAGTATCTCTATTAGAAGCACCCTTACTAAGCACATATACAAATATACCAACTTTCTCTAAAGTTGAGATTCTATTTGAAGCCCTCAAACCATACTTTTCTAAATCTACACATAAATGACGAAATGTAATTGGATTCATTCTAAATACATTAAAACACCGTTTCTCATGACCATTCATTAATTCATCCATCCATCTTTCTCCAGTTAAACTTGAAGTCATGCATGGCTCCTTGTAAATATGCTTCAAAAAGTATACACACATATGCCCAGCTGTACAAGCCACCAAGTCCCAAAATTCATCCTCATTGTCCAAGTACTCCTTAATTATGATAAGTTTTCTAATTTGCTCAGTATTATCCATCGATCATGTCTTGTTGCCTACACAAATTAATATATTTATTATAGAATTCCTATTCATACTTTAAAAATAAAAATAAAAAACCATAAACAAATTACATAGTATTTCTTACAAGAGCTCATAAATTACAGTACCAAAGTTCATAAATTATAGTACATAACATTACAATATCAAAGTTCATAAAACACAGCACTGCAGTACTAATGTTCAAATTACATATGAGTTTATAAATTACATAGCACTGCAGTACCAATGTTTAAAAATTACATAAGAGTTCATAAAATACATAGCATTACAATACCAAAGTTCATAAAACACAGCACTGCAGTACTAATGTTCAAAAATTACATAAGAGTTCATAAATTACATAGCACTGCAGTACCAATGTTCAAAAATTACATAAGAGTTGATAATTAAGATATTACAATACAAAACCACTACTAAAGCAAAATACATAACACTAAAAGTTCATGCATAACCATTAATGCTTGTTTTCTTTCTCATACAAGAACTTGATGTAGTCAACTCTCACCTTATCATCTGGTAATCCAAAGATAACAGACCTTTTTTTTGGATCTTCAATTAGTGTGCAAGCAAAGAAAAATTCAGGGGTGCCGAATTCCAAACCGGGCAAAACATACAATTTTGCCAATGCATCCGTAATTTCATTAGGACTTGGGTTTTTCATTGAAGTCAAAACATCCATAAGTGACATATTCACCTCCTTGGATACATTACTTCTTTCTCCAATAATTTGCAGCAAACTATCAAGTTTCTCGCCCAATGTTGCAACCGCTCTTTTTTTAGTGGTTTCAATCTTAGCACTCTTACTACTTTGTAAAGAAGTACCCTCTAAAACCCTATTACCTCTACTTTTTTCACTTTTTCTCAAATTGTGTATCTTGAGGGGTTGGTATGGACTCTTTCCACACATCATCCCATGTATTATAATCATTATCATCGCCATGAGTCTCATCCATGTCACCAAGATCAACATGGGGAGTATCATTACAAGGAGGGGAAGGAACATACACTTCATCAAAATTTCATGTTGCGAATGTCCTTGTGGGGAATCAAAAAGTGGACTAAATTTAAGTGATCCTTGAGCATAACAACCGAAAATTTGATCTATCTTAATTTCTAGTTCAAATTCAAAACCTTCTTCCCAAAAAGCCACAAACTTTGGATTTTCCTTAATTTTCACTTCATCAAAATTTCATGTTGCAAATGTCCTTGTGGGGAATCAAAAGGTGGACTAAATTTAAGTGATCCTTGAGCATAACAACCGAAAATTTGATCTACCTTAGTTTCTAGTTCAAATTCAAACCCTTCTTCCCAAAAAGCCACAAACTTTGGATTTTCCTTAATTTTCAAATCCCACCACTCATCTGTAGCACTAATAGTTCCCTTTTCAGGATCCCATCCTAATCTTGTCTCTCTTTCTTTGAGTTGTTTCCACAAACCCCATCTAGCTCTCATCCAATCTACCTTGTTTTTTAGTTTCATTTTATCACATTCAAGGTTTGTTTTCTTTTGAAATTCTGCTTCTATTTTCTTCCACAATAACCTTTTAGAGGTTACTTCACCACTTTTCCCTTTACTTTTTTCAACATATTGTATACAAAGATCACAAAGAAGGTGAAGCAGTTCTTTTGTCCAACTAACCCTGCCTGAATCTTTACCATGTTGATTTTCATCTTTGTTCTCACTTTGACCTTCATGTACATTTTTTTTCGATTTGGTGTCATCTAAGTAACATAATAATAAGTTAGTGTTTACTCATGGCATTCCATAATGCTTTAGGATATAAGATAAATGCTAATATGAATCACAAAAACCTCTAACACAAAGAACTACTTCAAAAATAAATTACAAAACTCATAAAAGATTAGCAATAATGTGGAACAAATAAATCTAGAAGAAAACCATGCATCATAGTAAAAGTGAATTAAATTTTATAGCACATTTTAGATGAATATGATTTCTGCATTGTTGTCATTCTTCTTTGATCTGAACACTACTTTTATCATATTCTAAGCCTGCAAAATTACAATCATGTTCGTCTACCCATCTCACTTCACCCAAGAAATGTAGAAAAACTCTAGGAGATATCTCTGCATAGGCCAATTATAAATGTTGTGTCCACTGCCCAATAAGCTTGCAATGCCCATTGGCAATTTTTTTACTTTGATATTCAAATGCCAAGTTGAAGACTTTTCTCTTTGATTTCTGTAAACAACAGATTGTTGTGATGTTGTGCAATCCATTTCATGTAATTTTTTTTATCCCCCCTCCCCTCCCTTTTGGTTTCTACTCTTTCTTCTACCCATCATTAACATTTATTCATTCATTGCTCATGCATCATGATTGGCTTGGATGAGATGTCCTTTCTGCATCTCCCCCACCCATTTCTTACCACCTAGCACTTGGGTTTCTAATTTGGCATACATTTGAGTCATCAAAGACAACAAAAATTTACAAAAAATCCCTTTCAAACACAACACAAGTACAGAACATTCCCTTTCAAAAATTTCTTTTTTTACAGAAAATCTAAAAAATACACTAATAGATTAGCTTACCTATGAGAGAATGCAAAGCAGAACATGATTTCGCATCGAATCCCCAATAAAAGCAAAGAAAAGGCACACGAAAAAAAAGAAAAAATCTAGACTACAAATTGAAGAGAAATTCTGAGAAAATAAAATATATAATGAGGGAATGAATTTACCTTGGAGAGAAGCACCAGTAGTGGATCGGAGCAGGTAGTCGTGAAGGTGAGAGGAGTTGATCGGACGACAGAGAGAAGAGGAGTCGCAGTCGGACGCGGTGAAAACTGAGCAAACGAGCGAATGATTAGGGATTTTTGAAGAAAGATAACATTGACATTTGACAAAGAAAATTAACAAGCCTTTATAAAACGCTGGGTATATCAGCGTTTACTATTTTGGTTGATAGGTCCAATAAGTCAATTATAATAAGCCATTTGCCAAACACTCCAAATCAGCTTATTCAGAGGGTCAAACAGCTAAATAAGGTCAAATAAGCTAATTTTTGGTTGATAAGCCAATAACCAAACACCCCCATTACTTCTCAATTTAGGGCTGTTAACGAACCGAACATAAACGAACGGAGGCTGTTCATGTTCGTTTGTTAAGGATTTTGGGGTGTTCGTGTTCGTGTTCGTGTTCGTTTGTTAAGGTTTTTGAAAATCTTGTTCGTGTTCGTTTGTTAAGAGTTCGTTAGTGTTCGTTAACGTTCGCGAACACGTTCACAAACATGTTCATTTACGTTCACGAACATGTTCGTGAACACTTAATAACCAAACACATGCACATGTTCATAAACACAATTTGTTCGCGAACAATAAATAATCTACGTTCATAAACAATATATATATATATATATATATATATATATATATATATATATATATATATATATATATATATATATATAGGATTGCACTCTGGTGCGAACTCTCGCCCAGGTAGGAAATGAGAACGCTCCACAGTCGTCCACGTGTCCAGATCAACGAATCAGATGCAATTTTAAAAAAATGACGCGGTGGCATTTTCGTAAATAACTGGAACTTTGGTGCACCTAGTTTCACTTACAAGTGCACATATTTTCGCACCTATTTTCACTTACAAGTGCAAGTAATTTACCTTGTTAATATTCATGCACCTATTTTCGCAAATACTTTCACTTACAAATGCAAGTAATTTACCTTGTTAATATTCATGCACGTGGGTGCAACCTAGGTACACCTAGTTATAACATAGCGTGCAGCTAGTGATAACATAGGTTGCACCTAGTTATAACATTAAGTGCACCTAGTTATAACATTAGGTGCACTTAGTATTGATGCTCACTGTACAATTCACTTGCACCTGTAATACATTTTACTTGAATCTGCAATACATTTTACTTGCACTTATGCAAGTAATTTATTTTGTTAACATTCATGCACCTGGGTGTAACCTATGTGCACCTAGTTATAGCATTAGGTGCACCTAGTTATAACATTAGGTGCACTTAGTATTGATGCTCATTGTATAATTTACTTGCACTTGTAATACATTTTACTTGCACGTGTGCACCTATTTTCACTTGCAGGTGCAAGTAATTTACCTTGTTAACATTTATGCACCTGGGTACACCTATGTGCACCTAGTTATAACATGACGTGCACCTAGTTATAACGTTAGGTGCAACTACATTCCGGACACGTGGCGCGCTGTGATTCGTTCGCAGTTCTCTCCTGGGCGGCCAGTTCGCACCTGAACGCGATCATATATATATATATATATATATATATATATATATATATATATATATGTTTATAAACATGTTTGCGAACATTATTAAACGAACACTAAACGAGCTTGTTCGCGAACACTACTAAACAAACACAAACGAACTTGTTCACGAACACTACTAAACGAACACAAACGAGCTTGTTCACGAACACTTAGCAAACGAGCTTACCACTGTTCAGACTCTGTTTGTTTATTAACCGAGTACTAAATTTTGTTTGTTAATGTTCTTTTACCTTAATAAACGAACATAAACGAACGCTTACCGAGCTCGAACACGAGTAATTTGTCGAAAGCTCTGTTCGCTAACACCCCTACCTCTCATATTTTTTTAGTCTATTAACTCTATTACAATGTAGTATCTGTTCATAGTTATTTTTTTCAACCAAATAAAACACAAAGAGTCAATATCACTTCCACTGAGCTTAAACTCACCCCCTCCCATGTGGGGGTGCAACCGGGTGCCACTAGACCACAAGGCCTTTGGCACCGTCATTTATTATTATTGGTAAAACAAATTCGTTTTTATTTACTTTTTTTAAAAAGTATTCTTACTTATTTTAATATTTGATAATACTTTTAATATACTTTCTAAATATATAAATTTTGTATACTAATGATAAATTTAATATTATGAGGCCAAGTTCCTATTTTGATCAAAATTTTATATGTGTGTGTTCAAACAATCAAAGAAGAAAGTATAAATTGCAGATAAAAAAAAAAAAGAAGAAGAGATTCATTGATAGCAAAATGGATAATTGAGAGAAACCACAATTGACAATTGTACACAACAATTTCCATATTAACAGCCATAACAACCTCCTTCAAACGACGTCGTTTGATTCCTCAACTATCATCCAACCGCCATTGCTCATACGACACCATTTTTGGTTTTACTGTCCAGTAGCTACAATTCTTTCTTCTTCATCATTCCCTTTAGGTTTTTGATCTACAACATTGTTCTCTCCTTCAGTTGATCGTTCTCCCCAAGGATCAAACCATGGAAATTGCTTAATAACATGGCAATAATCCTCCCATGTAGCCTCTTCTGTAGGTAAATTAGCCCATAAAATAAAAATATGAGTGGTTGCTTTGTTGTTCCTTTTCACTAGCCTTTTATTTAAGACTACAGCTAGTTCTACTAGTATTTGACCACCCGGTCAAATGAGAGTAGGCTCCCTTTGAAATGTGATCTCTAGACCTACCCTCCTTTTGAGTTGAGATATATGAAAAATCGGATAGATGACAGTTCATGGGGGTTGCTTTAGCAGTTTAGCTACTAAGCCACTACTCCAATTCTTTCTTGCACCAAATAAGGTCCATAATAATTAGAAGATAGTTTAAAGTTTTTGCTTACTGCCATTGAGACTTTCATGTAAGGTTGTATCTTAAGATAAACCCAATCTCCCACTTTCAGTACTCTTCCAGTACCCAATCCCCCAATTGCTCTCTCACTCATCCGCTATTCAATCGGATCGCCCACAAGACCGAGTTTGTCGAAGAACGTCGTTCGTAAATCTGATCACGATCCCCTCTTTCGCCCATCATTGTTGATATTAGGTTGGAAGCCTAGAAGAAGAAAAGATATGCTAATAGGCTGACCAAACAATAATTACCAACTTAAGGTAACGGGCTTATAAATTTTACTAACTAAAACTAATCTAATAAATAAAAATACTAAAAACCCAAATATAAATAATTATTAAAATAAATAAATATAAATACATAATAGATATAAAATTAACTAACTACAGCAAATTAATAATAAAAATATTATTTAAAATAAAAATAAAAATAATGTTTATCAAGCCGCAACAAGCTAAAATCCTTTTCAAATATTTCCTTTTGCATCTCCCACTTGATTCCCTTACACATGGTATCACAGTATAAAGTTTTTCCATTAGCCACAGTGACCATTAAGGTTGACGGTAAATATGTTACCGGATAATATTGAGATTGAATAACAATAGTTGAATACAATGGGTAATTAGTACAGTAGTGTTCGTGTGTCAGAAAAAATGTCCCCCGTCTTGTTTCATGGGTTAGCTTTTATACTATACATCTGTCATTGTTACAATAATGATGGCAACGGCCTCTAATAAGTGACGCCCGCTGCAGCTCATAACTCCTATCTTTGATGAGGCAGTGCTCTTAATGTGTTGGCTCTTGTAACCGTTGTGTGGGCTCTTGACCGTTGTTTGACTGCTTTAATGGTTTAGCCATAGCGGGTCGGATCCAGTACCTTGCCCAATTATCCTGTTACCAGCCCCCCTACTCCCCAGTTTGCGAGCGTAGCCGAGTCAACTAGGGAGTAGTAATAGTGCAAAGCGAGATGAATAAGATTTTTTTTTTGAAAGGCCAACGTGGCGGCCGAGGCAGGGCCTTGACAAAAAGTGGCCGAGGCCACGCCTCGGCAAAAAGTGGTCGAGGTCGTGCCTCGGCTAAAAGTGGCCGATACAAAAAGTGGCCGAGGCTGTGCCTCAACAAAAAGTGGTTGAGGTGGCAAACTGTGGCCAAGGCATGGCCTTGACCCAATTCCATTTTTTTTTTGGCATTTTGTGTGCGAGCTAACTTCGACCGGCCGTAGGCCCAGTCGAAGGTCGGCTCTCCCGTGAAGTAGCTAGCGAGATCGGATCACGTGCCGACCCTAAGGGACTAGAGTGTGGTATTTTCGAAACCAAGCCTTCCGCTTGACCTAGAAAAACACCCACCTGTCAGGTAGCTAGCGAGATCGGATCTCGTGTCGGCCCTAAGGAAATATAGTGTGGTGTTTTCGTAACAAAGCCTTAAGCTTTACCTAGAAAACAACCTCCCGTCAGGTAGCTAGCGAGATCGGATCTCGTGCCGGGCCTATAGGAATAGAGTGTGGTATTTTCGTAACAAAGCCTTAAACTTTACTCAGAAAACATCCTCCCGTCAGGTAGCTAGCGAGATTAAATCTCGTGCCGGTCCTAAGGGAATAGAGTTTTTTTTTACGAAATTAGTCACGACGGACCATGACCAATAGGTACATTGATAATTGCTGATCAGGGCGGACCCTGACCACTAGGTACACTGAAAATCGTGGACGCCACTTGAGGAGGTGGACGCTGCTTGAGGAGATGACGCCACTTGAGGAAGTAGATGCCCTGGATGAGGAGGCGGACGCCACTTGATGATGAGGTGAAGCCGCTTGAGGAGGTGAAGCTGCTTGAGGAGGCAGACACCTAGATGAGGAGGTGGGCGCCCCTTGATGAGGATGCGCTGCTTGAGGAGGCGAACGCCGCTTCAGGGGGCGAATGCCGCTTGAGGAGGCGACGCCACTTGATGAGGAGGTGCCGCTTGAGAAGGCGGACGCCGCTTGAGGAGGCGACGCCACTTGATGAGGAGGCACCGCTTAAGGAGGTAGACGCCGATTGAGGAGGCGACGCCACTTGATGAGGTGACACTGCTTGAGGAGGAGACGCACTGGATGAGGAGGCGACGCCACTGGAGGCGAACGCACTTGATGAGGCAGACGCCACTTGAGGAGGCGACGCACTGGATGAGGCGGGTGCCACTGGATGGATGCGACGCACCAGATGAGACGAACACCACTTGAGGAGAAGGCACCACTTGAAGAGATGACACACTGGATGAGGGGGACGCTGCTAGGGCTGTCATAGCGGGCCGGCCCACCCCATTAGGCCCGCCCCACTACGGGCCTATTTTTTAGGGGGCTTTTGCGGGCTGGCTCTCAAGGCCCGCGGGCTAGGGAACCCCCAACCCTAGCCTGCCCTGTGCGGGTTCCCAGCCCGGCCCACGGGCTTTTTTTTTTTTTTTTTTTTTTTTAAAGTTAATAAAACTCTAAAAATGATTAGAATTAAAACCCATTACACTTTAGAGTTCAAAAATAATAATCAGAGTGTATAATGACATATCAATCCATTAATCATTACACATATCAGTCCAAAAGTTCCCAAAACACAAACAAACTAAACTTCAAAACTAATATTTAAAGTACATAATCACATATCAAATTCTAAAACACACTATGCTTCAAAAAATTCAGTTGAATAAAGAAATTAGTGAATTACCTTTATCATCTAACTCAAAACCGCTTAACCAATTGCGAGTACAAATCAATGCTTGAACATTGGAAGGAAGCAAACAATTCCTATACTTGTTCAGCACACGACCTCCTATACTAAAAGCTGATTCCAATGCCATTGTAGTAATAGGAATACTTAACACATCACATGTCATTAAAGATAACTCACCAAAGCGATGTTTATTATCCTTCCAAAAGTTCAGAATAACCAAACTAGCATTTGACTTCATATCCATCTGTGGCTCATCTAAATACACATCCAAAGTAGATTTACCATTTTGCACATTATCTTGAACACAATATTCAAGAAACTCATCATGTACAACACATCAGTAAGAAATTCACAAATATTAGAATAAGAATTAAGAAAATAATTTTAAAAAATCACACGAAGTTAAATATTTACATCGAATTCATCACTTGCTTCCATTGCTACAACATTTTCACATCGACTAGTACTTGCAGTTGAACTAGTCGTCGCGGTCAAAGATGTGGCTTTATATTCTTCAAAATGCATATAAAACTTGTTCTTCAAAACATCCAACTTTTCTTTGTAAGTGCTTTCATCCAACTTTTTGCAGCAAAACTCCAAAAGCTTAAATTTCATTCTTGGATCTAAGACAACTCCGATTGCTAGAATAACACTATATTGCTCCCAATATTTATCAAATTTGATTTTCATTCTACAAGTCATCTCTTTAATCACTAAATCTCCATTCTTCATATTCATTGTCAACAAATACTCAATTTTCCAAACTTGCCGAAAATATAAGTTGGATGTGGGATAAGTTGAACCAGAAAAGAATTTGGTAATTTCATTAAAAGGCATTAAGAAATCACATATCTTTTCAACTCTAACCCACTCTTCATGTGAAGGACAATGCTTATAGTTTGTATCAAGTAATTGCAAACTACTTAAAGCACGCCTATACTTGATAGCAGTATCAAGCATTTTATAAGCTGAATTCCACCTAGTAGGCACATCAATAGACAAACCAAGTTTAAGCTGAATACCTACTTTTTCAAAACATTCTTCAAAGACTTTCATTCTTCCCTCTGACGCTTTGACATACCTCACACTTTCTCGAACTTTGTGAAAAGAATCACCAATTACTTTCAATCCATCTTGTACAATAAGATTCAAGATATGTGTAGAACATCTAACATGGAAAAATTGACCATTACACAACAAATCATTTTGTAAACAAAGTTGTTCCTTCAAGATGTTTTGCATACTATCATTAGTTGAAGCATTATCCAAAGTAATAGAAAATATTTTTTCTCAATTCCCCAATCTTTCAAACAACCAAGAAGCTTCTTAGCTAACTCATGACCAGTATGCGGTGGAGGCATAGCACAAAATGCTAATATCTTACTGTTTAACTTCCAATCTTTATAAATATAATGTGCAATCACACAAATATATCCCTCGACTGTGCATGCTGTCCAAAGATCTGAAGTCAAACACATTCTACTAGGAACTTTTGACAACACATTCTTCAATTTATCTTTTTCCCTCTCATAAAACATAGACATTTGCTGCAGTTGTATTTCTACTTATGAACTTGTAATCACCATTCAAATACTTATGCAACTCTCTAACCCAAGTATACTCCACCCAAGAATATGAAAGATCATGATAAATTATAGACATACATACAACTGACCCTATTACATTGTAAAAAAAAAAAACCATCTCACGAACCCTATTGTGATCAATCTTTTTAGCACGCAACTTCCCTTCATGGTCAATAAGCATATTACCAACATCTTCATATCTAGGCTTTTGCTTACAACTTTTCATATGACGGTTTAAAGTTGATGTTCCATACATGTGTGACCCAATAATGTATTCTCTATTACAATATTTCCATCTAGCCAATTCTTTATTGATTTTTGGGTCCAGATCCATGATTTGCCCACGGTGTTTGCTAATGCGGAGTTCATTGAACAGATTGGAAACTATGTTGGTGTGTTGACAGTGGATCCCCACAATTTTGGTAGTAACTAGAAAGGATTTATTCGTATTAGGGTTTCATTACGATTGAGCGATCCTCTCAAGAGGAGAATGAAACTCCGCATGCGTGATGGCTCGTTCCAGTGGGTTGTTTTTAAGTATGAAAGGCTGAATACTTTCTGTTTCTGCTGCGGCTTGATCGGTCATTGTGAGCATTTTTGTCGTAAAGTTTATGAACAAGGGATTGAGGCGAAAGACTATCCCTACGGTCCGTGGTTGAGAGCTGGCGCTCGTAAACCTATTAAGTTCGTGGGTGCGAAATGGCTTCTTGCAGAACTGTCGGCTGTTGCGGTTTGTGTGCCGTCTACTCCTGCGATTTCAACTCATCATCCTGCCCAAGTCGAGGAATCGAATCCCATGTAGGGAGAACTTAAGAGACGCCAGGAAGATGACTCTAATGGTATGTTATCGGTTGATGTTGATGTTCAAATGGGTGACAGCTCAAAAAACTTGTCGTTGGCGGGTCTGGTGGTCCAGACTCGCCCATCCCAATGAGTACACTTAGTTAGAACTGCCGAGGTTTGGGTGGTCCTCGGACAGTTCGGGAATTGATGGGCTTTGTGTCCATACAGCGCCCAAATTTTGTTTTTTAATGGAGACGAAAGCATAGTCTGCTCAGTTAGAAAACTTACGAGTTCGCTTAGGTTTTGAAGGCTTGTTCTGTGTAGACAGAGTTGGCATGGGAGGAGGGTTGGCTCTACTGTGGCGTAATTCTGATACGGCCACACTTTTAGGTTACTCGACAAATTACATTGATATCTCTGTGACGTTGGCTATGGAATCTCCTTGGCGTCTCACTTGTTTCTACGGGTACCCGAAGAGATCTCGTCGGCTTCAAGCTTGGAGTATGTTGCGGGAGCTCAAGTCTCGATCAAATCTTCCTTGGATGGTGATCGGAGACTTCAATGATATTGCAGATCATAGTGAAAAGAGAGGTCATATTGCTCATCCAGATGGTCTTATTAGAGGCTTTAACGAGGCTCTCCAAAACTGTGACTTGTCTAACCTTGGGATGTTACGCTACAAATATACTTGGGAGAGGGGCAGAGGTTCAGACCATTGGGTGGAAGAGCGCCTTGATCGTGTTGTTGCTTCCTCTGATCGGCGAGACATGTATGGGAAAGCTACGGTTGCTAATCTCCTGACAATCTCTTCTGATCATAGTGCTCTCTTTATGGATTTGAAACGGCAGCCTGTTCGTCGTGTGGGCAGGAGGTTCAATTTTGAAGCCGCATGGCTTCTTGATGAGCAATGCCGAGATATTGTCGAGTCCTCTTGGTTTCAGTCTTCAGGGTTAGATTTCCAGCTCCGCTTGTCACAGTGTGGTCAAGCTCTTTGGAGGTGGGGGAGTGAACACTTCCGCAAATTCGATAAAAAGGTCCAGTGGTTTCGCGACAGACTAGAGACCCTACGTAACTGCAGTAACATGAATGATATTCGACTATTTCGAAGCTCTAAAAAAGACCTCTCGGTATTATTGGCCCAAGAAGTGATTTACTAGTGTCAGAGGTCTAAGTAGTTGTGGTTGAATGATGGGGACCTAAATACCAAGTACTTCCATAGATTCACAAGTCAGAGGAAGAAAACTAATCATCTTCACCAGATTAAAAACGGCTCGGGTGATTGGTTGGAGGGGTCGGACATGCATGCACACATTCTTCACTATTACCGCCATATTTTCCTATCATCTAATTGGTGTCCGGATTTACATAGCTGTTTACCGAGTTTTACGCAAGAGATGAACACCAGAATGCTG
The DNA here is from genome assembly GCA_003576665.1 of Ipomoea trifida. NCBI lineage: Eukaryota > Viridiplantae > Streptophyta > Magnoliopsida > Solanales > Convolvulaceae > Ipomoea > Ipomoea trifida. The sequence goes on from CP025645.1 coordinate 980,654, forward strand.
CATCCGATTGAGCCTGCGGAGGTAAAAAATGCGGTTTTTCCATGGCCCCTGACAAGGCCCCGGGGCTGGATGGTATGTCGCCTACTTTCTATCAATCCTTTTTGATCAGTGGTTGGGGCGGATCTTACCAAGTTTGTCACAGAATGTTTTACCACTCACTGTCTGCCACCGGGTATTAATGACACGAATGTCATACTGATTCCGAAGAAATGTACAGAACGTGTCACGGATTTGCGCCTGATAACACTGTGTAACGTTGCGTATAAAGTATTTGCAAAGGTCCTGGAGAATCGGATCAAGGAATGCTTGGAGGTCAATTTCTCCAGCTCAATCTGCTTTTGTGCCTGACAGATTAATATCAGACAACGTTATAATTGCAGGAGAAATTGGCCACTTTCTTAATAGGAAAAGGGCAGGTAATACTGGTTAGTCGGCTCTGAAGTTAGACATGGCAAAGGCATACGATCGGATGGAGTGGGCGTTTCTCCAGGCTATATTCACTGTGTTGGGTTTCGCACAAGGAATGGTTGATCTTATTTTGCTCTGTGTTTCTACGGTTCGCTATGAGGTTTTGGTGAATTGGGAACCCGTAGGAGTTGTAAATCCTACCCGTGGTATAAGGCAAGGATACCCTCTCTCCCCTTACCTGTTCATTGTATGTGCTGAAGGACTATCCATGTTATTGAATCAACAGGAGGCGTGTGGGCATATTCATGGTGTAAGAGTTGTCTGGGGGGCACTGCCTGTTTCCCTCTTGTTTTTTGCAGACGACAGCTTGCTCTTTTTTCGGGCTGAGGATAATGAAGCAAACGAAACCAAACGTTGTCTTGATGTGTATTGTACCGCGTCTGGCCAGCTAGTTAATTATGATAAGTCGAGCATCACTTTCAGTGCAAACACAAGGTCAGAATTACGTAACCATATTGCGGGGATTTTTTGTGTTCGCTTGTCTATGGATTTTGGTCGCTATCTTGGTCTTCCTTCATTTATAGGAAGGAATAAGGGAGCAGTTTTCCATTATGTTGAGCAACGTATGAGAGACCGAATCAATAATTGGCAGAAAAGGATATTAACAAAGGCAGGAAAGGAAGTTCTCCTTAAAAGTGTTGCGCAGGCCATGCCAATCTTCACGATTTCAGTCTTCCTCCTCCCTACTGGGGTTTGTGATGCCATTGAAAGGTTGATGAATTGGTTCTGGTAGAAACACGACTCGGGCGATTCTCGGGGGATCCATTGGCTTAGTTGGTCGCGACTGGCTATTCCAAAGTCATATGGCGGAATGCGTTTCAAGCGCGTGTATGATTTTAACATGGCCCTATTAGCTAAACAGGGTTGGCGACTATTAACAAACCCTCATTCGCTTGTTAGCAGGATCATGCAAGCTAAATATTACCCCTCTGGTTCTTTTCTAAGTGCGACCTTGGGGCATAACCCTTCGTACATTTGGCGTAGCATCCTAGTTGGGCAGTTTTTACTCAGGGAGGGGGTGGCTCGCCGTATCGGGAATGGGAGGGACACGCAGGTCTGGGTTGCCTGTGGCTGATAGATAGTTCTGATTCCTATGTTCGTACTGAGTGCTCGGATGAGCTCCGTGCTACTCGTGTCTCCAACCTTATGGATGACACTAGTAATTGGGATATAGAGCTGCTTCGGGATATTTTTGAGGAAGAAGATATTTCGAGGATCACGAAAACCATTATCTCACTTGCTCATGACGATGTGTGGTACTGGAAAGGCAATATGAAAGGCATTTACTCTGTTCGACATGGGTACCGTTTGCTTACCAATCACCTTTTGGCTCGACAAGTTGATCTCCAGTTCAAAGATTGGGATAAGTTATAGAAGATAAAGACCACTACAAAAGTGCGAAATTTTTTGTGGAGATGCCTTCGTGGCGTTTTGCCCGTGCGTGAGAATCTGTGTGCTAGAGGTGTGCCAATTGATGGTAGATGCCCATTGTGTAATGTAGCTCCTGAGACGACCATGCATCTTTTTTGTGGTTGTGTGATTGTGAATCAGTTATGGTCTGCGCTTGGAGTGGTTACTGGGGGTTCTCTTTTGGACCTCATGGATAGATGTATGGGGACGACTGCTACTATTTCTGCTGAGTTGGTGGCAGCATGCACTTGGACTATCTGGTCTATCTGGAATGATGTGGTGTGGAATGCTAAGAGCAGTAACGTTGAAGCTATGAAGAGGATGACTATTTTCTTTGTTGATTCATGGCAGCAGGTATTCTCGATTACTCCATCTTTGCCCCCTGTAGCGGGTGTTTCTGCTTCTGTTTGGTCTCCTCCGCCACAAGGAATGTTAACGTGTAATGTTGACGTCGCTATTTTGACTGACACAGTGGGTTTCGGTGCTGTCCTCCGGGATCATGGTAGCTGGTTCATTGCTGCATACAGTGGTCAACTCCATTGTGTTCGTGATCCATATATGGCGGAGTCTTTGGCCATGAAGGAGGTGCTTGCTTAGATTAAAGGGCGCCACATGACTAATATTATTATTGAATCCGATTGCTTAAATCTTTGCTCAAATTTTAAATCTTTTAGCCAAGACTTGTCTTATGCTAGTTTAGTTATTATGCAATGTAGACATATTGCTAGTGACATTGGGAACATTGTTGTTCGCCATGTCAAAAGGTTAGCGAATCATGTAGCTCACGTGTTAGCACGGGCGACTGGTTCTCCTTCTGTCCTTGGGACCTGGGATTTCATCCCTCCTGATTGTATTTCGGAGTTTTTTGCTGAGTAATTTAAAGCTTTGGTTTGGTTTTCAAAAAAAAAAAAAGCACTGTAACAGTGCTATTAAGCACTATTTAAAGTATTTAATCAAGCACTTAATAGTGCCTTTAACTGCCTTGGATAGTAGCACCGTAAGGTGCTTAGTTTAGCACCTGCGGAAGGTGCTTAAACTGGCATCTGTGAAAGGTGTTTAAGCTGGCACCTATGAAAAGTGTCTGCTTGCACTTTCTGTGAGGTGCAGTTTGGTGCATTTTTTCATGGTTTTCGGAAGGTTGAATTTCGGATGTTATGAACTTCTCGGTCACTCAAATATTTTTGAACATGGGTCATTGTGGTCGGTTCGGATTAATTGAAAATTATTTTCGTAACCATTAATATTATTTTAATAATAAGTATGACCGTTTCAAACGTTATAATCCAAATATTAGTTGGACTTATTATGTGCCATGAATGTTAAGACTGTTTGCGTCCCCTATATATTCCTAGTGTTTGGGCAGTGTGTGTTTATCCTATGAAACCAATGTAGAACATGTAGAAGCTAAAAAAAAAATTCAGATTTTCTCTTCATAAGCTTTGGCCTATCGTTCCCGAAACTCTACACATTCTCTCTAAACTAACTTGTGTTCAAAGCCTTTGTTCTAGTTCGCCAAAAGTATTATTGTTAATATTGATACTAATATTACTCACATATAAAGAGATCATAACTTTATTTGGTTCACGGAATGTGAGATTATCATAGGTTATAGGATTGCCTCTAAGAAAGTAGTATGAGATTACGAGATCAGAATATAAGATTACCTTATGTGTTTTATTCAAATTGCAGAAATGTAATATTAAATTGTTTGGTTGGATGTTATATTACATCATTTACATAATGCCCTTAACTTATGTGTTTGAATTTTATGGAATTTAAAGTAGTAATACCTTATAAAATAATTATTATGAATTAAAGCACAAAATTAAGATCACACTACTATTGTGATTTTTAATTTGAGAAAAAAAAATTCATATACATTTTGCAGGAAATTAAGGGCTTGTTTGGTAATTGGTGGATCTTCCATTTTCAGCATTTTGACTTGGTCAAAATTCTTAAAAAATTGTTTGGTAAATGGTGGTTTGGAGCAACGGATTTGTTTCAAACTCTCAAACTCTAAAATGTTACAATTGCATTTCATAATGATAATGAATGTAATTATAGTAATGAATAAATATGTAAGTAGATAAATGTAAGAGTCTGGTTATAGACTTATAGTGATATATAACCAAATAGATAATAGATGATTCTATTTTCCATTTAGAAAATAGTTTTTTAAAAGTTCTTCAGTTTTCTAGAAAATTTAAAAATATTTTTAGTTTTCAGAATGGAAGGTTGTACTAGTAAACATGTTTTCTTTTTTCTATTCTTCAATTTTCCAGACTTTTAGAAAATTAGATAAATTCTCCGATTAGTAAAAGGGCATTTACTATATAAAAAACTCTAAAAATTCTATTCCCAAAATTTCAAGTTTCTCCATTTTTTGTGGGCCACCCACTTCACATCAACTATAATTTATAATTTAATTAAAATAAAACCATCAAATGTAAAAAAAATTATAAAAAAAAGGAAATTTTAATATAAATATTTTTAATTAAAAAGATATTAGTAAAAGAATATTAAAAGTAATGAAAATGAACCTCTAGAGTAATGGTGAGCGGGTGACTACTTTCATGCGCTTAGAGGGAGCATGATATAGATGTAATTTGAGTGTGCAACCATTGAATATTATGTATGTCTCTACACAAAATTTTACATTTTTTCCCTACAAAAATTAAGTCTCAACTTAAGCATTCGTTTTTCTCTCTCCCAAAAAATAAAAAAATCTAGGCAAAAGTGTCATCCCGCACCATGTACTATTCCTGATTATTCATGCCGCACCATGATCTTCAATAATGGATATTTCAAGCCATAAACCAAAAATATTTTTTCAAATAGAACTTTTCATGGGTTACTTGCGGGTTATAGGTAAAAGAATATGCTGACATGGATTTTTTCTTCTTTTTTTTTTTTTTTTGCGCAAGCGTCTTCCTCCATGTTTCTGACCCAGCTACACAAACGTATCTCTTCCCTTCTCCTTCCTCATGGCAGCCGGCGAGAGTAGATGGCAGCAACAGTCACCGACCTTCCTCTATCCTTCCCTCCATCGTCCCTCTCTTCTTTGATCATCCCTCGACCTCCCTCTCATTCCAGCGAAGTCTGGGCTTCTTCCAGCGGCGTGAGCAGGCGACGGAGCATTAGCTCTCCACTGGAGGTGACCTTTATTCTAGCAATGGCGGCCATCGCGGCTATGAAGAAGCTTGACATTCAATCTATCGGGCAAGTGGGGGAGAGTTCCACTCCAATGGAGGTTTCTTAACATACATGGTTATCTGGGAGAACATTGGTGATATTCCAGCCTTGCCTCATTTTTGGTTTGTGTCTTGTGTTTTTCTCATTGTCTATTATCTTTGGTCGGCGTTTTTCCACCATGTTAGCCGGTGTTGTGTTTTGGAAGTTTGGGAGGGCTTCCACCATTTTTTCAGCTATCTGGGGCTTTTTGGAGGATTTGATGTCAGTAATGCAGTGATACAGGGGGGAAATGCGATGCCTACCGGAGTTTGGTGAAGGTTTTATCTCATATGAATGCAAGACCTAGTGATCCGCGGCTACATTGCTATTTTTTCGATGACATCCATGGTTACCGGGAGGTCAAGCTTTGGCGTTTGTCTGTGTTTTTTGTTGATGATTTTCGGGGAGATTCAAGCTTAGAAAAACTGGAGACGGCCTTTTGGGAAGTACAGTCGCCGAAAAAAATGTGGTTACGACCGGAGAAAAAGTGTCAAGTTAGAGGACTCAAATTCTGGGAAAGGGCAGCGATAGTGGAGTAACGGAGTCGAGCTTCGCCCGGAAAAGATTAGAGGATCAGAAAGGGAACAATATGCTTGATGGATCGATTGACTCTAGGTTTGACCGAGCAAAAACTCACTTAAAAGAAAAAAAAATCCACATCAGCAAGTTACTCGCGCCATGTCATCAAGGTTACCGGAAAACCTACAAAAAAGGCTAGGCGAATTTATTTTTTTTTTGGTTTATGGCTCGAAATATCCATTATTGAAGATCATGGTGCGGCATGAATAATCAGGAATGGTACATGGTGCGGGATGACACTTTTGTCAAAAATCTATGCACCATCCCATTGAAAAAATTTTCAATGGAAGTTTTTGAGCCAATGAAAAATTCGTCAAATATTTTCATTGGGGTACCCTAAGTCAAATTTGTTAGAACATTCGGTATTTATTTTTGTTTATATGTTTATATACACATCATAAGATGACAACACCAAAAAATAAAATAAAAAAATTAAAAAAAAAATAAAGAGGGAAGGGAGCGTTAGGGTCACGCTTTTTTCTAGTTTTCACACACTTATTCCACTCTAAAGTGACAAATGGACCACGCATATAGCTTAAACAATTATAATATTTGTCCATTTACAAACTTTTCCATATATAATATTCATATTTAAATTTAATTATTTTGATACCAAGTAGTTATCATTTTTTCTATGAAAAGAGATTTTTTTTTTAAGAAAGAATTTATGGTAAACACAATCAAGAAAACAATAAAGAGAGTGATAAATACTTTAACCTTTACAAATAGTTTGGTTAGAAGGAAGGAATTAGGATTTTATATTAGGAGGAAAATGAATTTTAATTCTGTGAAAAATAAATAAGGTAGGAATTACAATGGAATTCAAATTCTATTATTTGGTAGGCAGTAATGGAAGTGTTTGATAAATATGAAATTGAAATGAAAGAAGTGATATAAAGACAAAAGTATTCTTGTAAAAATAATAATAATAATGATAATGATAATGATAATGATAATGATAATGATAATGATAATGATAATGATAATGATAATGATAATAATAATAATAATAATAATAATAATAATAATAATAACTCCCTTTCTGGTAAAGAGAGTGGGCAAGATTGTCCATACAATACATTTTTTCTTCCCATCTAACTTGGAATTGCAATTATATTCTATGTTAATGGGGGTAATCCGCAACCACAGTCAAGTTAGTTGGACAATTGGTTTGTAGTTACAACGTTCCAAATTTGACTTTCAATGAGAGTTGTCTATTTGTCTTCTTGATTTGAGTCAATCAACTGCTATGAACAATTTAAACTAATTTAATTACCTCGTTGTAGGTCTTTTAATTTTACTGAGTGAAGTCACCAGGCATACTTCATCCAAAACGCACGTTCGATAATAATTGTGGAGTTTCTTATAAATAAAAAATCTAAACAAGTACAAACTCTCAATAATATCAATTAACAGTAACATTTCTCTTACACTTTTTTTTATTGAACGAGGAAAAAGAAACTACCAGCGACTCGAGAGAGTGTTTTTTTTTTTTTTTTCAAATTTTACGGAGTAATATTTATTATTCATTTTATAAGATTCATATGAAAAAGATTGTTTTATTGAGATATCAATCACGTCATGCATGGTTCCACACTTCCACCCACGTACGCATATTATATTCAATGCTTATCTCTTTCCATGCCCATTTCCCACTTGGCATTTATTCTTATTTTGGTGGCCATCTTGATTTGGTTTATCCCTTGCCCTTTTTCTATTTATTTATTTTTACAATTTTTTATGTGATTCGACCAAACTCATAAACAAAATGTTTTTTGACATTTGGCATATGTAAACTTGTTTAATACCTTCTTGTTATGCTAGACTAAAACTGATTACAAAAGTGTGTCATAGTCATTTCTAAATAGGGATGGTAATGGGTCTGGGTCGGGTGGATTGAGAGGCTACACCATCATCACTCGATCCACTTTATATTTTTTCTACTCGATCATTTTTACTTGCAATTCGTATTAGGTGGACCTTTTCAAAATTCATCAGGTGCCTATTATGGATATCCACCACTTATCATCTTAGTGATTTTTTTAAAAAGTAATACTCCCTCTGTCCCATTTTACCTGTCTTATGGCATGTTTGGTTGGATGGAAAATCAATTCCATGGAAAAGATTTTTCAAAAAGTTGAAGAAAATGAGTAATTATGTTGTTTGGTTGGATGGAAAATGTTTTCCATGGAATTTGACTTCCCAAAAAGAAAGGAAAACAAATTCTTTGGTTGAGATAGGTATTTTGTTTTTCAAAGAGATTGGGAAGAAAGTATAAGCCCTTGGACTATTTTACCCTCATCAAAATTGACTAATTACACATGTATATATAGCCAAACCATTAATTACTAAGTGCATATTGGTCTTTAGATTCATAATTCCTTACCATTCCAAACCCAACCAAACAATGGAATTCATATTCCAGTAATTTCTTTTCCACCAACCAAACAGTGGAATCTATTTTCCTGGTAATTTGTTTTCCACGGAATTTGAATTCCATTTCCTTCAAATATTTTCCAGCGAACCAAACGAGCTGTTACTTTCCTTTTTAGTTTGTCCCAAAATGTTGTCCTCTTTCCAAAATTGAACATCACCATCATTCTACTTTTCCCAATTTACCCTCATGACTTTTACATTCTTTATTGCTTTTATTTCTAAAAGTGAAAAAGTGAAAAAGTGAAGGGTATAATTGGAAAGCACATTACCTTTACTTTAATATCTTAAAAAGCGTGCAAAAAGTAAATGAGACATCCATTTAGGGGCGGAGGGAGTATTTGAATTACTTAAACACAATAAAATTCATTAGTTATACCCAACACTTGGTTTAACAAATACTCGAATTTGATCTAATTACTTTTATATTAAACTTGAAATCAAGTAATAAATATATTTGGGTCACACTTGTGTGAGACCGTCTCACGGATCCTTATTCATGAGACGGGTCGGGTCGGGTCGGCGCAACACGCAAATGTCATACTTATATGCTTAAATGTAATACTAATCAGGAATGTAATTTTTGTTACTTATGTAATATTTTTGAGAAAAAATGTAATACTTTTGAATTTTGATGTAAAAGTATTATACTTTCCATCAAAAGTATTACATTTTCAATAATAAGTAATGTTGAAAAATGCCCCTTATAAAGGAAAATATAATACTTTTGAGAAAAAATGTAATACTTTTAAATCAAAATGTAAAAGTATTGCATTTTCCCTTTAAATATTACATTTACCTTTATAAGTAACAAAAATTTTATTCTTTGTTGACCCTAGTGAGACGATGTCATACAAATATGGTGGTAATTACGTGCATATAAGCATTCCTACAACCGCTAAAAACTTTTACAAACACAGTTTATTTTCTCATTCGTCACTTGTGGGAATCAAACCCAAGTTCTCCCGAAATTCTTTTCCATAAAGAACTCACTTGCCACTTGAGCTACACATTGGGTTACAAATACTATTAATTTATGGTTAATTTGATTAATAACTAAATTAACCGAATGAATATACCTATGTAAAATTTGAACACCTCATTAATTGCCTCCCCATCCATTGTCAACTTGTGGTCAAACTGGTCATAGATCGATTCTAGTAACGTAACATAGTTCATAACCAACTTCTAGAAATAAGTTAAGTTAAATTTTAGTAATTACCAATTTGACTAAAGTTGAATTTTAGTAATTACCAATTTGATTAAAGTAATTACCACCATATTTTTAGAAATACAACTTAACGTAAATTGCATGATAACACCATCTCACTCTTGTCATGATTCTATCTTTTTCTTAAATTGATTATTGGATATACACATAGAAAGTAAAAATTCAGTGAATCTAAGGTGTAATATATGTTGAGTATATGTTTAGCAGGATTATATTAGTAGAAATAACCACTTCTTCCCCTTGTCTATGATAGATATATTCCCTTTGTATAGGATGCTATTTTAATTTGGGACCTACTTCTCTACATTGGTCCTTGTACTCAAGAATCCTCTTTATGATTTTTGTATCTATATGTAATTTTGATGTCATTGTTTAATTATTTTTTTTATTCTATAAATTACTATTCTATAAAACTTTTGATTCACAAAATAAATCTAAAATTGAATAATATTTGTAAAAATAAAGATCAATGAATAGAATGATTAAGGAATAATAATCACGTAGTTTATACTACTATTAAGTTTGAATTCAGATCAAACTTGAAGGCGTCTTACAATTCTGCTATGGAGATCAACGGAGGAGGTAAATTGTATAATGTGCAGCATTCTTTTCCTTAAACACAGTAACAGTTAGTAAAATAAAACCTATCAACTCATTTCAGATATTGACTAGTTGAGTTGTGACCAACTATTTCCTTATCTTTATATCGGCATAATTCATGTATGGACATGGCCTGCAAGCGAAATAATATTAAATTAAAGTTAAAGTGTGTAACTCTTGAAACTTAATTATTATATGGTTAAATCTCAATTAAATTAAAGTTAAAGTGTGTAATTCTTGAAGCTTATGATATAATTAAATCTCAATTAAATTGAGTGTGTCTAGTTTTCAAAAAAAAAAAATAGAAAAAATTGAGTGTGTCTAGTTTCTAGAAACATTTCTATTTTCTTAAAAAAAAAAAAAATAGAAAAATGCACTGGTGGGAGGTCATGAGTTCAAGTCTCAGTGGTGGAGATCTCGAAATTGACATTGACTCTTTGTGCTTCAACAGGTTGAGAAAAGTATAGATGAACAGATAATACAATGTAATAGGGTCAGTTGTATTAAAAAAAAAAGAGCAGAAAATAGAAAATATATGTATATAGCATTGTTTTTCATTTGAAAAACTATTTTCCGTTCTTCCAATCAAATAAATGATGTGTAAAATAGTTTTTTCTTGTTTTTTCAAATACATAAATAAACACACATAGCGCTTCATATATAATCAATATTACTATTACCTACAAATTTAGCGATCACGCACTTTACTTATATACCTACTCATATAATCTACCCACACACCTATCTATATATACTTCTACAACCACCTACCTATCCTACAATCACCCTACCATTATTCATACTATCCGCATATCCACTACTATGATAGGTACTCATTTGTTTAGTCATTTCCAAATTCAAATTGACCAAAAATGCATTTAGAACTATCCAGACATAAATGAATATTACTCGTATTGAATTCAAACTCATTTGGCACCACCCATATAGTAATCAACATCATCCCAAAACTTATTTCATACACACACATACGTACAAGTGCACGCACACACTATCGAGTATTGAGTATTGGAATTTCACTACTACGTGAACCCGTTTCAAACCCAACCATTAACTATTTGAACTCAATACTATTAGGGTATGAGAGGTTAGGTACCTAGCTAGTATTATTTTACACTTTATCATCTGTGGATATAATTTCTATTGTCCGAATCAAAACTTAAAAAGTAGCATTCGAAATTTTAAATATTCAAAAGAAGAAGAAGGGGAAGAAGAAGAAAAAAGGAAGACGAAGAAGAAGAAGATATGACTGACCCCATCCAACATACATATATGCTCGCATCACTCTATATGATTGTCACTTATTACTAACATTGTAGGTGAAAATAAAGAAAAAATTTGAATTTCAAATAATTCCATAACTTCTCATTTGAAAAATAAATATAGAAAACAAATGATAACTATATTTTCTATTTTTCTGATGGAAGAAAGAAAACTGTGAAAAAAAAAAAATAGAAAAATGCACTAAACAAGCCTTCTTCACTCAATTAGTTTCACATACATCCCTAGTCGTCAATAAACGCTCTAATAGTAGAGTTCTCCATTCGACAGAAAGGCGAAATCTAAATAAGTTACACATTAATTGGTAGAGGTTACTATTTCGAAAGACTTCAACTTTCGAGAGGCAAGTCTCGATCAATAAAGACCAGCTCGACAAAAATATTGCTTAGTAGACATAGTAGTCCGACAAAAACACTTATCAACAAATAACTCTACCTGTAGACATAGTCAACCTAGTATAGGTTAAGTCAAACAACATGATTTCGGTATATCTTGATAATCATCAATTTCTCATTCACCAATTATCCATTACTCGAAATCCATATCATCAACTAGAAAAATCTAAATTCACTTGGACTTGACCCAAGTTGGAAGTGGATCATATTAATAACATTAAATTGCACTTCAAGTTGTTTGCTTAAATGTCATTTTTGCTAATTTTTTTCAATACGATTATCATAATTGAATCTAAGTTTTATTCTTTACGACACCTAACTTTTTTCCTTCCAAATATTATCAAGTTATAGAGAGAGTGAAACATATCTTACTCTAACCTAAGTTTTACAATAGTAACATTACAAATGAATTGAAGAATAGTTTGTTGATAAAATCAAGCAGCAGCAAGCTAAGGTTGTTTTTTTTTGGTTGGGAAGTTAGCGCTATTATTGTACAATTGGCGTTATTTTTGGTTTTACTAAAGGCTATTGTTGGAAAGAGGAATTGAAGTTAGAACTTAGAAGGATGGGAGGTCAGGCAACGTTATATTAATTGCTACAAAATGTGACGCAACGTTTGGTGAACGTGCAACCTACCCAGTACCAAAACTATCTTTTTATTTTTCTTTATTATTATTAAAGCCTGATGGAGCGTTTGGCCTGTCAACCACGGAGTTCACATCACATGCTCAACTTCCATCTGCCCTTACATCTGAAATGAGTTAATTATTCTGATATTTTTAAATTTAGTTTGCTATTTTAATTTTAATTTAGGGTGTGTTTGAAAATTAGGAAAATGACTTCTGGAAAATGTTTTCTGAAAAATGGCTTATTTTTCAGAAAATATTTTCTTTTTCAGTGTTTGGCTGCACTCTGAAAAATTGTCTTGATGTGTTTGGTTCATTTTTTTTTGGAAAATGAGTAAAATTATATAATTAAACATTTTAATTATTTTATTTAAAATATAAAAATATTTATAATAATATTTAAAATAATGTATTTATTAAAAAAAATTTTAAAAAAACAATGGTTTCTCGGGGAAACCAGAGCACTAGAGAATTGCTCTGATCTGGTTTCTGGGGGAAACCAGTCTGCCGAAAACGAGAGTAAGATGTAGTTTTGGCGGAAGCCCTCCTCGTCGATGTAGCCTTGGTCTGGAAAATGACTTCTGCCAAAATTTGACAGAAATCATTTTCTGCCAAAACACCACTGTTTTCCCCCGTCAACAGAAAATGATTTTCATTGACTTGATTTTCTGGAAATCCAAACACTGGAAATCATTTTCTGGGTTTCCAAACACACCCTTATAGAGAAGTTTGCAGTTGTTATTTGGAGGTGCGCAATGTACGCTTTGGGTGAAACTTGATGACGTTAGCTTAGGTCGGCCCAAACTAAGAAAGTTAATAAACCTCACTCACATGAAGTCAAATTTAAAACTTTGTGATCATCGATCAAGTCAATTAGACTAAATTGGTTTCGAATTGCCCATATTATTATTATTTTTTGAAGGTGCCCCCCAATTGTTATTTTAACTTTGATATTATCTTCTCCCTCAACTATTTACGTTTTTTTAATTTTTATCTTTGGCTTTTAGTTCGACTATGATTAGTTCTGATTCTTGACTATCGATTTAGTTGGGGATGTAGTCCCCTAGTAAAAAAAATTGTTTGAGAGGCATAAATTATGAGGGCATATAGTAAAATTTAGGGTGCGTTTGATTCACACATGGGAATCGGAATTGGAATGGGTATTAAATACTTGGTAATTGTAATGGATTTTAATGAAAGTATTTTGCATGTTTGGTAGTAGGGTGGAATGAGAATGATTATTAATAGTTGGGGAAGCGATTGAGGAGGAAGGGGATGAGATCCTTATTTTATTAGGAAATGAGTTTTGCAATTAAGGGGTAATCAAAACACATATATAGTAGTGTTATAAAAATCTGTGAACCAAACAATAACGATGACTTTGATACTCATTCCTGATAGATAAACATGTCAATCAAACACACCCTTAGTATTTCTTGCCTTTCATGCATGAATATAAATGGAAAGTTCAGTTTTACTTACATTCTATTTGGTCAATATATTTGAATAACTTTAAACATATACATATACAATGTTCAATTATTGTCATGTTATTACATTTTTATTACTGCTCGGGAAATACTTGCATTTGGTGGGGATATTGAAATGAGGTTTGAAATCCTTAATTTTATACGGAGTACTTTTTTTTTTTTTTTTTTTGAAAGAACTTAATTTTATACTTTTTCACTCATAACTAATGCTTCCCAAAGTGAGCCCCTATAGCTCAGTGGTAGAGCGTCAGTCTTGTAAACTGAAGGTCTGTAGTTCAATCCTGCATGGGGCCAAACAGTGTGTGAGCGAATGGAGTTAATTAAACTAACTAATTAATGTTTCCAAAATGGGTTTTTCAACATAGAAAAAAATTGAAACACTTGATAAATTATGTTTGGTTGGTTTAACAAAGAAAAAATTTGAAACACTTGATAAATTATGTTTGGTTGGTTTAAGGAATTGAAACGTAAATTATGTTTGGTTGGATGGTGTGAGTCGCCGTGCAATTTGGTTGGTGTGAGTCTCGGTCGCCAGTGGTCAGGGGACTTTAGGTGATCCAGTAATGGCATCGTGTGGTCTCAGACTTGGGTGATCCAGTAATGGCGGTCTAAGACTTGGGTGATCCAGTAATGGCATCGGGTGGTCTCAGACTTGGGTGATCCAGTAATGGCATCGGGTGGTGTGAGTCTCGGTCGCCAGTGGTCAGGGGACTTTGGGTGATCCAGTAATGGCATCGGGTGGTCTCAGACTTTGGTGATCCAGTAATGGCGGTCTAAGACTTGGGTGATCCAGTAATGGCATTGGGTGGTCTCAGACTTGGGTGATCCAGTAATGGCATCGGGTGGTCTCAGACTTGATGTTGGGGCCTTACGTGGTTTGGAGACTCCAGCCCGTAAAATAGAAAATAAAATATAAAATCTATTCCTGAGAACTCAAGAATATTAAAATATAAAATCTATCGAACTCAAGAATATGTTAATACCAAGGGGGTCCCTAGTAATAGTTATTCCCCTGTAGGGGAAAGGGTCATTCCCAGGAATTTTTGGGAATAAAAATTTTTACCAAACAAAGGAATAGACCTATTACTGAGAATGCTATGTCATACCAGGCTTATTCCGCGAACCAAACGTGCCATGAAGAATGATGATGTATTGTCATAAATTCCTCTAGTAATGTGTCATAAATTTCTCTAGTAATCTCCACATATATTTATTTACAACACTTCCTATTAGACATTACTATATCATAATCATGAGTCATGCCTCATTAAAACCTCACTAGAAAACCCAACGAGAAAAAAAAAAAACTAGTGAGACAAAAAATCAAACTAGTGAGAAAAAAAATACATGATATATGTGTATTCATTTGTTGCACTAGTTGCCTCTTTAAAAATCCTTTAATTAAGAAAATTATATCAAAACTCAATCACAGGAAAAAGAATACACTCCCCTTGAAGATAACCATCTTCAAAGCCTACATGTTCTAATATAATAAAAACATTGTTTCAAAATATACGTATAGAAAAGAGATTTTGTGAACAAATTTGCTAGATCTATAGCAAATATTATGGATAATAATCTTGTGACTCTTTTGGAGCCCACGTGAGTTGAATCTTGATACTATATATGTTTTGTCAAAAATTCCTTAATACACTCATCCAAAAATCTTGACAAACAAACACGAACAATCTCTGTTCGTTCATGGTCGGCTCGTTAACAACCATATTGAATACACTTGTAATGTTTTACTGGCAAAATGGAAATAACTACACTACACCTTATGTTTCATATTGCAGTTGTAGCCCGTATATTTAGGGCCCAACTAAAGCCAACCTGAGGTGTTATTCAATACTTGGATGAGGGCCTAAAATCAGTTTCTCACATGTAAGATTGTCGGACCAATGGTAGTTGTTATGGCAAATTATGGTCCACACAGCTATATGGACCATAATCAAATGTTCATTTTTAATGTACTAAATGTACATTATTTTTGTACTGAATGTACATTATTTTTATATTATATAAATAATGTACATTCAGTACACAAATAATGTACATCCCCTGAATATAATGTACATTATTTTTATACTGAATGTACATTATTTTTATATTGAATGTGCATTATTTAATAGTATGGTCCACACAATAATGATTGTAGTTGTTATGATAACTTATATGGTATATCATCAATAATTATTGCATGGACCATGATCCACACAGCTATGTGGACGATGAATATAAAGTACATTTTTATTAGAGAAAATGGCAGTTTTTCCCCCTATGTTATGTGCATATAGCACTTTTGCCCCCTGTGTTATTAAAGTGGCTATTTTTCCCCCTGAAATGTTAAATTGGCATTTTTACCCTTAAAAATAATTATTTCATTTATTTTTTCTTCTCTAACAAATTATTACTTATAGGTATGGATGGTCACAATTCGGTTCGAACATAACCAAATACTGTAGCAATCATACCGAAATAGTATGGATGGTTTTGGTTACGATTCAGAACCGAAAAAAAATAAAATTAAATAATTGTTGAACCGTGAACTGAAACTGAACCACGGTCATATACAGTGAAAAATGATCAAACACTTATTTTGATAAATCGGTACGGTTCGATTCCAATTTCGATTTTGAACCGCCAATCAAAACTTATTTAATATTTATTTTTTAATTTTATTTCTTATTTAAAAATAATCTAAATTCAACAATTATTTTATTTTATTTTTTCGGTTCTGAATCGTAACCGTTACCGTCCATACTATTTAAATTCAATTGCTACAGTGTTCGATTAGGTTCGTATCGAAACGCGATCTTCCATACATATTAGTAATACTTGGTTGGAGAGTTAAAAATAATGAAATAATTATTTAAGGGTAAAAATGCCAATTTAACATTATAGGGGAAAAAACTACCACTTTTAAAATAATTGAGGGGGAAAAACTGCCACTTTAATAACATAGGGGGAAAAAATGCTATATGCACATAACACAGGGGGAAAAAGTGCCATTTTCCCTTTTTATTATACTAAAAGTACATTATTTTTGTATATAAAGTACATTATTTTAGAATACATTATTTTTGTACTGAAGGTACATTATTTTATATATACTATGAAATAATGTACCTTCAGTACAAAAACAATGTACTTTTAGTATAATAGAAATGTACTTTATATTCATGGTCCACACAACTATGTAGACCATGATCCACTAATTTACCATATATGATTGACAGATGTTCATTTTTAGTATACTGAAGATTCATTTTTAATGTATTATATATTTATTTTTAAGTAGAATACTAAAAATAAACTTGTAGCATACTATAAATAAACTTTCAGTATACTAAAAGTAAATTTGTGTGTCAATGATCAACCTTACAATATGGACATGATTAAATCGACTAAATATGGACATGATTAAATCGACTATACTCGATTGTGTAATGATGGTAGTTATCCAAGAAAAAAAGTGACCTAAGCACAACTAATTAATCATTAAATTTCCAATGTATTGTATTTGAGAATTAAAAGATTTAATTTAATAAGAATTATGAAATATATTTTTTCCAGAAGTATTTTAAACCAAGCTTGTAAGATTTGTTGTAATTTTCAATCCATATTATCTTGTACGGAGCATTACTTTTAATGCATGTTTATTAAAAATGACTACTCATCACGTCGACACCTATAACTATTTTTTTTAATAAGAAAAATGCTTTTTATCTAAGCTAAATTCCCTCATAATGGGACTTATAATTATTAGATGTGGATAATTTGACAAATTTTATCAACTTGTTATAAAAGACTAAATTAAGTATCTAATCAAATAGTGTCATGTCTGAAGAAAAAAATTAGGAGTGAATAGTACAATATTACTCTTTGTTTAAATACCCTCCCCTAGTTGTTAACTATGTCAAGGGAAGAAAAAAAAATAACACATTTTTATTATCAATTATTACATATAATTTATTGTCAAGATCAAATAATGTTTGAGACAATGTCAAAAGTTATAATTAGTAGTGACAGAATAACTTTATTTTTCTTATACTTGTGTACGTAGTAGTTAGTACTGCATGCATTTTGATTGCAATTTGCAAGATGCTAAATTTGACTTAGCAAGCCCAAGCATAGTATTACCTTAATTTATTGTATGAATGTATTAAATTAAAAATGTAAAAAGATTGATGAAATGAATTTAATGCATCCTTAATAAAGTAACATATGGTTACATACGTTATTCCATGATTTATTTATATTTGGTCCCAAAGAACCAAAAAGGGTTTAAAATGGGGCCAAGCCAAGATCCCATCCTCCTTAGAGAGTGTAGCATGTGACACCATTTTTATTCCACTGCACAGTCCGCAGCTTTGCCCTTTTCTTATTCATCTCTCTTGTCCCCCTATGTATAAACCCTAATTACATTAAAGTCACCAAAAAGACATTAAAGCTACATACAAAACTATGATGTACTTATTTCTTATATATGCATATCATCATCATCCATGTTCCTTAATTGCTTTCTCTTTGCTTATTCTGTCTTTTTCTTGACAAAAATTCTCCCCATCCTTGTCATCCCGGCCCACATTCAAACATTAATTTCGATCACTAACTAGTCTTGCAAATGTGTAAGTGTGAGTGCAAAAACGGATTGTAAACGCCATAATATAATATTTTGGTATTTAGTATTTGCACTAAAAAGGAACATTAGCGGTTGATATAATTAAGTTGGAGGGGTTTAATTAATTAATTAATTAGGGGTTTGGATGTATGTGGTGCAGCTAGCTGGGTAGAAAAGTGTTGAAGAGTCTCTGAATAGCTTGGCATCAGAGATCTTGACTTTGCTCATCTTGTCTTCACACCAATGCAGTTGTTCATCGTTCAGTTCTGTCATCCTCAAAACCCTAGACACCACTTTCAGGTCTATCTCTGCCATCAGTATCTCCATTTCTTCCTCTTCCTTCAACCACTTTTTCCTCAAACATTTACCTGATCTCTTAACCTCTTTCACCTTTGATTTTTTCTGAACAAAAAATAAAAAATATTATTGAAGTGAAGATATATATATATATATATATATATATATATATATATATATATATATATATATATATATATATATATCATGCATGTAGTGATTGAGGATCATATGAGAACCATGCCATGCCTTAGGTGAGAACGTGAGAATTGCATGAGTGTACACAATCTACTACACGAATGCATATTATCTACTTCAAGGTTTCCACCGTCGTCATCTAGGCATACTTGGGAGCATGGGTGGATCCAGAGATCTTTTCGAGTCGAGGGGAAAGATTAAAGCTATCTGCTACACACAAATGCACACAATCTATTTCAAAGTATCCACCGTCATCGAAGCATGCTTGAGAGCATGGACTGGTCCATCAATCTTTTGGAGTGAGGGCGAAAGATTAAAATCAATGATATATTACATATAAAAAATCCAATAGAATTAGAGAAAATGTGTGCTCTAGGTTTGAACTTTTAATTCAAGATACTATCTACCTACATTACCATCTAAGCTAGCTCATCATCTGGTTATACTTATATATATTTACTACTTACGGTTATACTTATATATATTTACTACTTATAAATGTGTACTATATATATATATTGGAATCCATACAATATATATAAAGGGAATGGAGGGTAATTGGCCCCATTGCCTTCCTTTGAATCCACCCATGCTTGAATTGGGAGTAAATTGTGTGCATTGATGTAGTAAATTATGTGCATAATAGTTTGCAGGTTGTCACATAAAGCATGATTCTCATATGAAAGCAAGTTCATATATATATATATATATATATATATATATATAATGTGGACGAAAATAAAATAATGTATGTATGTATGTATAGTGACCTTTTTGTTTACTTTCTTGAGTAGGAGGAGAAGAGTAGGATCAGCTGAGCCTCTTCTGTTCTTCCTAAAGAAAGAAGCAATTATTCTGCAATGATTTTCCTTGTCTGCTTTGAGGAAGTTCATGAATGTCCTCATCCCTTCCTCCATTATTCTCAGAAATGATTCTGATGGAACCCTTGACCCTGCCCCTTCTTCTCCTTTCTCATCCGAATCTTATAATCACATACACGTACATATATATCATTGACATGAAAGCTAAGCTCTAAGCTATAAAATAAAACTGATTTGATATGAAAGTTACGGTTAGGATCGAGTGCTTATCACTTATGCCAAAAGCTATAATTAGTAGCGAATGTGTAACATTATTTTCTTATATCATCACACATTTTCGAGTCGCTGGGTGTTGTACTTGGCTTTATAAAGCCCTTTACGGCTTTACATGCCTCGAACATTCTCCAGACACCGACTGCTAGACTTGTTGTTTTAAGCCCTTTACCGACTTCCCTCCAACTATCCTCCAGTCACTGGATGCTAGACTTAGCGTTTACTCGAACCCTTATTACCACTTATTAGGATCAAACGCTTAGCTATAGGTAGGGAAGACACAACTTTATTTCCTTATACCCCTACACAATTTCGAGATGCTAGATGATGGACTTGATCTTTCTAAACCCTTTATCGGTAGAACAATTTCTAAATACCAGGTGCTAGACTTGGCCTTTACTGACCCTCGCCCAATTACTAATACGTATATTATATTTAGTATAGTACTATGTGCTAGACTTGGCCAAAGACCTTGTGGCCTAGTGGTACTCGGTTGCATTCCCACATGGAGGGTGGGTTCGAGCTTTAGTGGACGTCATATGGGCTCTTTGTGTTTCATTTGATTGAGAAAGTAACTATGAACAGATACTACATTGTAACAGAGTTAATAGTATTCAAAAAAAATATTTAGCATAGTACCTCTGTATTCTGGGACTTGAAGGAGCTTTGGAGCTAAGCTTCTCATCCTAGCATAAATCTCTGGTCTCCTTCCATGTTCATATGGCTCATTCTCTATGTACCTTTGCAGAAGAACTTGAAACTGCTGAAATTGCTGAGCCACATTGGGTGGACATCCATGGTCCTCGCCGGTTACGCGGCCCCCCAAAGAAGCCCTGAGGCGCTGAAAGTAGTTGTAGTTCCAGTTTAATGCTTCCCATGTCAGGCAAATCTGGGCTACATAAGCTGCCTCTAGTTCATGGTACGGATTATTAATGTGTCGAAAATCCGATGATGTTTTGTTCCTTGTGAGTTTGCAGGCTATCCTCTCTGATATCGATCTTGGGCATGATTGTAGGGAAGACCTAAGGGATTCTGATCCAAAATTATTCAAAAAAGTATTATTAGATGTAGAAATGAAAACCGGATTGGAGAATATATATACTGGTTCTGGTGTGACAGACCTCCAATGCAAACTGTTTGTGGTGCACTAAGTGTTGTTCTGCACCACCAAATGTTAGCTAGTATAGCATTTGGTAATTTCAATGATATGTTGGTGCATTTAAATATGTTTGATGAATTCTACTATATATATGTACTCTTAAATTTCACTTCTTCATTTTTACATGTGACAAATAATAATAGAATATTTTGTCATGTGGGTCCTACGAAAATAGAAGTCCACCAAGTATTTTTCATGTTTTATGGTGTCCAAAGCACCATCAATCTTGTGTGCATCACAGACTAGCCATAGTACACCACAGACCAGCATTTGGCGATGCACCACAAACTACTATTAAGTGCACATACCACTCCTAAGTGTCCCACAAACGGCCACACATCCGCACCAGAAGAGTTTGTCGCACCTGATTTGGATATATATATATATATATATATATATATATATATATATATATATATATAAATATAAAATACGGAGTAATACTTTTAATATAATTTTTAAAGTATTATTGACTTTCTTACGTAGTATCTGTACATAATTACTTTCTCAACCTATTGAAGAACAAAGAATCAATCCCCTTCCATATGAAAGTGCAATCGAGTGCCACTAGACCACAAGGTCTTGGCACTAATAATAAACTTAATATTATGAAAAATTGAATTAAATATAAATTTAGTCAAATCTTATTAATAGAATTAATAAATAAATTAAAATGGGACGGAGTGGGGGAGTATATATAATTGAAGTATGTAACTAGCTAGTAAAGTGATTGATGAGATGGAGCGACCTGTTTCATGGAGTTTCTGGACGCTGATTCGATCCAAGAACAACATCTCTTCATCGTACTTGTGAAAAACAGCATAGGATTCCCAGGTAGGGCAGCTTCTTCTTGAAGATGAAGAGAAAGGGTCTTCTGAGTATTTAATGGAGCTTCTCCACTCCGACTCAGATGAAGTGCAGGATCCAACTGTGCACCCAAGCCCAAAACCTTCTTCCTTTTTAGTGATATTTTCCTTTTCTTCAAACTCAAACTTCTTCTTGCTCTCTAGCTTGGATGGAGCAAACACAAAGAAATCCTCCTCCACATCCATGAAATTTCTTACCATTCCTCTCTTCTCTTTCTTCACCCCCTTGTAGCAATCTTCTAAATATTCAAAACATAAATAAACAAAACGTAACCATTCATAGTATCTACCACAATACATATATATCAATCCATCCAACATTTTTGAAGCAATTTTCAGTTAGTATGTACGTATAGGCTGGATCGGTTTGGTATAACTTATTTTAGAACTTATAATTTATTTTAAATTACAAATAACTATATGCTAAGCTCGGTTTAATTTGGTAAAATATAGAAAATTTAAAATAATAGTCTTATTTTGAAACGCTACCTAAAGAGCGTTTCAAAATAAGATACAAGTAGTAAAGAGCGTTTCAAAATAAGGTAGTAACTACTAGTTTTTAATGGTTTAACTTTAGGGTGTGTTTGGTAACCTGTAAAATGACTTTCGGAAAATATTTTCCGAGTTTTCGGTGTTTGGCAACGCCCAGAAAATGCGGTCAACGGAAAATGTTTTCCGTTGACCAAGGAAAATCAGTTCATTTTTCTGGAAAATGACTTACGAAATTTTTTTCCGTAAGTCATTTTTCAGAATCTCCAAAATGATCGTTTCACATGTTCTCGACCAAAACCAACCCATATCCTATATCACTCATGACCGAAAATGGACCAAGAGGTGGGAAACCGCCGAAAATCGACGGAAACCTGTTGATTTACGTTTTTTATTTTTTATTTTTGAGTTTTTAATTCTAATTTTTAATAAATAATATTATTATATTTTTTTTATATTTTAAATAAAATAATTACAATGTCTAATTATACCATTCTACCCATTTTCCAGAAAATGAACCAAACATATAAAGACAGTTTTTCAGAATACATCCAAACACTAGAAATGAAACTATTTTCCGGAAAATGACTCATTTTCCAGAAGTCATTTTCCTGCTTTCCAAACAGACCCTAAGCTAGTTTATATAAACCATTTATATGAAACAGAGCTATAATGTCTATATAGTGCAATGTTTTACTGAAAATTATTATCAATAATGTTTGAGGACCCGGATTTATAGTTTAAAATTTCAATTTTTTTTTTTGAGAAATGTAAATTAATATGAACCGATAGAATACGTACCCAAAAAGTTGTCAATGTCTGAGGAGGTATCAAAGACACCGTTCTTTATATTTCTATGGAAGTATAACGTAGGACCGAGTTTGTTGTTGCCATCAGAATCATCATAAGAATTATTGGAAGAATCAAAATAATGTTGTGCAGTTGGAATCTTGGCTTCATCATCGTCACAAGGTTCCACCGGCGCCGGAGAGCTGCAGGCGGTCACCGCTTCACTGCCGGAGAACTCCTCCGGCGGCTCTGCAATGCCGCCGTCGAAAGCCTTTTGATGCACAAAACCCATTCCGTCATCTCCTCCGCCGCCGCCATGAATGGCTTTGGAGACCAAAAGGGTACTCTGATGATGATAAGTGTAGCGTTTTTCATCTTCCACTTCCTCATTATCATCATCAGAAAATCCTGCAAACTCGTATGCTTCTTGATTCCTAAATTCACAAATAAAATATACATTTCATGTACAAATATTACATTGTAATAGAGTCAGTAATGTGAGCATAAATATAATATGTGCAGTCCAACTATCAGCTTAAGCTTTTAGTTGATTTGAGATATAACACATGTTTTAATTTGGTATCAGAGTCATGCAAAAGGTTATGAACACAGGACTAAGTCCCGAGCACTATGACATTATGAATGCGGTTACTTACATACCTTTGGAAGAAGGAGAAGAAGTTGCCCCCAAGGAAGTAGAAGAGCTTAGCAAGGAAAATGGAGGTGACATATGAGAAAAACAAGAGAAGTTGAAAGGAACTCGAGGCATTGTAGAACAACCTAGCAATTGTTTCATTTGAACATTGCATGTTTTTTGGTTGGATTAATGTTAGTTTAGGTTTCAATTCTCTCTAAGCTAGCCTAAGGACAATGATGCCTACCTCTCTTCCACAAAAGCAAAGTGACACTAAAGTGGGCGACTTTAATTGGATTGCTAATTTTGTTAGCTTGTTGGCCAAGGTGGGCCGGGTATTGCCTTTCTCTCGAATTACCAACATGCCCTTCTCATCAGATCACCTTACAAACAAGTATCTTCTTCACGTTTTAATTAAATTCAATAATGACTTAGACAAGGAACTTATATAACTTTATTAATTTCAAGTTACCAACTTTATCAACAAAAATAAATTATAACAAATGCCTATTTTCAGTAACAGCTTAAAACTTTATAAATTATTTGATGTCCAATACACAATTATATATATATATATATATACATATATATATATATATATATATATATATATATATGTTCATAATCAAGTGCAAATTGATCTTAACGTGCGAACCTGCGAATTTCTGAAGGATTGCACCACACTTACTATATGATTGCACCTCATCTTGATACGGTTGCACCGCAAGGTCCTCTAGGCATGGCTGGGAGCCGTAGCAGTGCTATCATGTAATAATTGCAGTGCAGTGATTATGATTATATGTGTGTGTGTAGTATTAAAGTAACAATATTTGTGGCTTTCAATTTAGGATCAAATGCTTATTACTATGTCAAAAGCTATAGCTACAATTGTGGTTGCAGTAGGCGCTAAGCGCTAGTCGGGCGGTAGACTAGCGCCTAGCGCCTAGGCGGCGACCTATAAAAACAAAAAAATAGTGCATGTGTGTGGGTGTATGCCATATTATATATATGTATGTATGTATGTGTATACATACATACATACATACATACATACATACATACATACATACATACATACATACATACATACATACATATATATATATATATATATATATATATATATATATATATATATATATATATATATATATATATATATTACTTCTCTTATATATATAAATAAATAAATTTAAATATATATAAATATAATAAAAAATTAACAATGCCGACTCGCCCGAGCTAACTCGGTTAACTAACTCTACCGAGTTGGCGAGTTAATTCGGCCAAATTCGGACGAGTCGGCCGCCATCTCAGTCGAGTTAGGTGCTAGGCAGCTGCCTGGCTACCATACCAACAATATAATAGCGCAAGCTTATTTCTATATATTTGTATATCAATCATACTCAACACGATATCTCAATATGAGAATGTTGAACTTGATTCTTCAAATTTCTACCCAACACAAACTAGACATTTTGAATGGTGTATGATCCTATTGAAGTTTAGTTAACTGGATTAGTTTCATCTTACTATGCAGATAATAGTGCATTATACCCAAAAAAAAAAAAATCTTCACTAATAGTTTAATTACATTTTAGTTAAGATATAACACATATTTCAATATACTTAAAAATGAAATTAGTGTATGTGCTACTTTATTTAACATTCTCTCAATAATATAGTAAGGCCTATAGATATACCAAAATTTTAAAATAAAAATAAAAAATGATAAATAAACAATCATTTTCTTTTAATTAAAAAAAAAGAGAACCAAATTTTATAAAAGGAGTTGGTTTATGAAGAAATACTCCTATAAGGGCATATGCATACATGCAACTTTTCATGTACAAAACTATATCTTTGAATCTGTGCATTAAAAGTATAGAAAACAATTGTTTTGTTGTAGTGAAATGCGAAATCGAGTAAAGCAGAAATGTCGAGATGACAGGAAAAGTAATGCAAGAGACATTCGATAATAATAAGAAAACAAAAAGAAGAGAATTGAGACAAGACCAAAACCTAGTCACACGCATCTAAATACCTACGAGACTTGCTCTTTACAAAAGAAATACTACAATACTGTGCTGCCTCAGGCTTTTAAGGTTAAAGCTAAGGCTTCATCCAAATAACTTAATACAGAAATGTCATATTGGATGCATTTATATGGTGAACTTTTGTTATCAATTTTTCAAATGAGTGATCATAGGATCGAACCCTAACGATGGGGTCATTGATTCTTTGGATTAAAAAAGATTGAGAAAGTATAAACCAGATTGTAAAGAATTATGTGTGTTTCAAAAAAAAAGGATGAACAACCAAAATAAATAAATAAATAATATTAACTAAGTTAATACTCTAATATTAAATAAGTGTTTCAGAAAAAAAGGAATTTCAAAAAAAGTTTTTTCTT
This sequence comes from Ipomoea trifida, assembly GCA_003576665.1. NCBI lineage: Eukaryota > Viridiplantae > Streptophyta > Magnoliopsida > Solanales > Convolvulaceae > Ipomoea > Ipomoea trifida. The sequence goes on from CP025645.1 coordinate 1,006,979, forward strand.
TTCTTTTTTTTGGACACATTGTCATCCTAGGCTTGGCATGCGTCTGCGCCGTTAGGTGTAAAGTATAACTCTATTTGTGTAATATATTCAGTTTCATTTTATATATAGTGCAGTTTCTTTCAACACAACTATAGTTTCATTTCGATATAACTACAGTTTCATTCGACATTATACACTCAAATATGTGAAACCGTTATTCAGTTTCATTTTATATACACTATAGTTTCATTACAACACAACTACAGTATCATTTCGATGTAACTACAGTTTCATTGGACAATATACGCCCAAATATATGAAACTATTATTCAGTTTCATTTTATATGCACTTCAGTTCCTTTCAACATAACTATAGTTTCATTTCATTATAACTACACTTTCATTCAACATTATATACTCAAATATGTGAAATTGTTATTCAGTTTCATTTTATATACTCTGTAGTTTCCTTTCAACACAATTATAGTATCATTTCGATATGACTACAATTTCATTGGACAATATACACTCAAATATATTCAGTTTCATTTTATATACACTGCAATTCCTTTCAAGGCAACTACAGTTTCATTACAATATAATTATAGTTTAATTTAATATAAAAATAAATGTGAGACAGTATCATTTGAGATAATCTATAATTTTATTTACGAAACTCCGTTAAGATGTGATGGCAACAGTTTCTTTACTTGAAAAACGGTACTATTTTTGGAACATGGTCCACAAAGCTTTATGAACCATAGTCCATGATATAACTACCGGGTAAATTTGCGTGGCCGCGGCCAAGCATGTCCTTTATTAAACATAGGTGTTGTCTGCAAGTTATATTAAACATAGGTGTTGTCCGCAAGTTTTTGGCAAGAGATGGATCTGATGAATAAGGTAATAAAAAGCTTTTAAGGAATAAGGATATCATTATTCTTTGCATCTTGCTGGAAGAAAGGGCCCTCACAATAGTGCACTTCTGCGTGTTGTTTATGTCATATATAGGATCATAATATTAGCTTTGCTTTTGTAAAACGATCCGCGAATTCGGTAGCCCATGTACTTGCTCGGGAAGCCGTTTTCAATGCCGATTGTAGAGACTGGCTTTCATCGCCTCCATCTTTCCTTTATGATGTACTTGCTTCGGATCTTAGTTAAATGAAATGTTGTTTGCTTTCAAAAAAAAAAAAAGGATTGTATAATAAGAGGCATAAAGGGTTGTTATACATGGTAGATGTTTACCTTGTAATTAAGGTGAATCAAATTAAATTCTTTATTTTTTTTTTTAACTAAAGTTTACTTCAATTCTTATACAAATAAAATTAATATATAAAAAATATTATTAAAAATTTTAATGAAAATATTTTAAATTATATATATGCTTAAAAGTGTTTGGTAAAATTAACTTTTTGATAAGCTGATAAATGTAAAAAGACTAAAAATGACATCTTTCATACAATTTAAATAGTTTTAAATTTAAATATGTTTGTTTATATATTAAAATATAAAATAGTGAAATCAATATATTTTAATAAAATATAAAGTAAGAACATATATTTTGAAAACATATAAAGTAAAACAAAATGTTTATAATTCATAAGATTAATTCATACAAAAATCAATGTTCAAAAACAAATGTCAAATTGAAATTATAACCAAACATATTGAAAAAAAAAAAGCCAAAAAGGTTTAGCCAAAAAGGTTTTAATTGGGAAGGGTAAAGAATGTCATTCCTTTAAAATAATAAGGTTAAAGATGGAAAAAAAGTTAGTAAGTTACTAGCTTATTTTGAAACGCTACCTTAGGTAGCGTTCAAAAATAAGCTCTTATTTTAAACTGCTAGCTTATTTTAGGAACATCACCAAACAAAGCTTATAGCTTATTAGTAGCTTAAAATAATCTATAAGCTCCTAAATATACTCTGAAAACAGAGCCTAAAAATGTACATTGTATTTAGGGGATGTACATTATTTGTGTATTTAATATATATGATATAATATAATGTACACTCAGTACACAAATAGTGTACATTTAATATATTAAAAGCGCACTTTTTGTTATGGTTCATACAACACTATGTGGACCATGGTCTACACAATAATTTGTCATGAAGAATCATGTGGTCTCGGACGCAATTATATCATACCATCCAATGAATTGTCAACTTTGCCTTACATTAGTGGTAACGATGAATAAAATGTATCAGTAGACATGGTAGGAATTTTTATTAAGAAAAAGCGAACGATCAAATTTAAGGAAAGAAATTCAATTCGTGTATTACTATTTTAAACGGATTCACTATTTTCAGAGGTGGTGGAAGCATTATAAGATAAGGAGAGAGTAAACATAGTCATGAGTTTATGTCAATCTCTGGACGACATTCGTGTACGCAAGTTGTGGGTGTATCTTTTCTGCGCGCAATAAAAAAGAAAAAAATTTTTATGCTATATATTTCAAACTCTTTCAAAAAGAGAATTGTATATATATACTAGTGTAAACCTATAACTTTTTTTTAATGTGGGACAAAGGCCCCTTAAAGGTCTTTTCAACTCTATCTTTCTCTATTCAAATAGATAATTTTTTTAGAATCAATTTCTTATTCATCTATGAACTTGAATCTAATTTAACTCAACCCAAATCGAAATAAGACCCCACTAAAAGTTATACCACAAAATAACCATTAAATGTCATTTAAGCCAAAATTTTCAACAAATTTCCACACTAAAGAAAATTGATTTTGGACCAAAATTCACAATGCAAGATGGATCATGGTATAATTTGCTGAAAGAATCCTCCATGCTTGTTTTGCTAGAAGTCCATAATAAATGTCTACAGATCCTTAATGCCCATTGCATCGTCTATCTTATTGATTTTCTCATCTTGACTGTATAGAGTAACAAAACCATGCAAAAGACACAAAACTGAGAGTTAAACTACAATATAAAGCAATGCTTTGTGATGGAGAGAAACCATACAAAAGACAGAAATTGAGAGTTAAACTATAATATAAAGCAATGCTTTGTGATGAATTTTCTCCTCTTGACAGTATTAAAGTAATAAAACCATGCAAAAGACAGAAATTGAGAGTTAAACTACAATTTAAAGCAATGCTTTGTGATGGAGGGAAGCCAAGCAAAAGACAGAAATTGAGAGTTAAACTACAATTTAAAGCAATGCTTTGTGATGGAGGTGAGTCGATGAAGGAGTTTAGGGGCTCAATGAAGATTATAGCAATGCATTACGGTTGAAAAAGAATTGAACATCGGTTGGTAAAACATATTGAGAATAATACTAGTGATAAAATAAAGGGATAAGGGTCAAATAGACCCTCAAACTATAGCTCATTGTACAATTAGGCTCTCAAACTTCAAAAAGCATAAATTAGACCCTCTAACTTGTTATTTTGTAACAAATAAACCCTCGAATTTATTTATGACCTATAATAGCAGGTCAAAACATTTCAGGCGAACTTCCGATCACATTCCGGTGACCAAATCAGACAATCGAACGCCGGCGACGATCGCATCTGGCCGGAGAAGGCTGGACTAGTTTGGTCGCCATCTCCATGGAGACGCCGACCAACTGGTCACCATCTCCACGGAGACGGAGACGGCGACGGCGACCAAGTTGGTCGCCGTCTCCAGGAGATGGCGACCAGCTGGTTGCCGTCGCCGTCTCCGTGGCTCCAGTGGAGATGGCGACCGATTTGGTCGCCATTTCCTTGGCCGGCGGCGCCGGCGTTCGATTTTCTGATTTGGTCGCCGGAATGTGATCGGAAGTTCGTCGGAAATGTTTTGACATGCTATTATAGGTCATAAATAAGTTCTAGGGTTTATTTGTTTCAAAATAACAAGTTAGAGGGTCTAATTGATGCTTTTTGAAGTTTGAGGGTCTAATTGCACAATGAGCTATAGTTTGAGGGTCTATTTGACCCTTATCCCTAAAATAAATAATCTGAAAATGTCTGTCCAAAAATGAAAGACGAGACCTTTCTCTAGCCTGTTGTTCAATCAAATTCAACTATAATATAGTGTGTGTAGTAGCAGATGTGTTTCTACCAGCCACAAATGTAACCTTCCTCCATGACCCTTCATTGCTTTCTACCCAAACAAATACTGTAAAATTAACAAACTTAACTAAATTGTTCCAAAGGTTTCGCACTGTTAACAAATGTTGCACTTTTGTTAAAATCCTCGAGCACTAGAATTCTCACTGCCTCCAAGCCACTTTGTAATGTAAAATCAAGCTGAAAAGAACGTAATTAACGTGAGTAAATTTTGTTGTGCCTTTAATGGCAGAGAGGTTGATCACGTACCTCTTTGTCTCTATTAAATGGCCGGAGAACATAACTTGTAGGATCCATTCTCCCTGGGGGCTTTCCAATTACTAACCCAGAAAACAAGTAAAACATATATAAATAAAGCAACTCCAATATAGGGTGCAAAACAAGTAAAAACTAAAGCTATCTTATTAGTACCTATTCTTAAACGAGGAAAATCACGGCTACCTTTGAGGCGATTGATAACACTCCTCATCCTTAAACAGGGAAAACAGTGCAATCAGATTGGGAATGCACATATGCATCCATAACTGTAGTTTCAGAAACCAATGATGGAAAAAGAGTTTTAGTTTTTTTAAGGGAATATGTATAGTCTAAATATATCTGGTCTTTTTTTTTTCCCTAGTATAAATTCAGGAAATGAAAGAAGGTTAAGCTTCATTATAACCGATTTCCAGTGTTTGGCAACAAGGAAAATATAAAGTCAATGGAAAACAATGGGTTGGTCAATGATAAATAGCTAACATTTTCAGGAAAATGACTTCCCTTTTTTTGGGAGAAAACATTTTTCATAAGCCATTTTCCTGCTTTCCAAACACACCCTAAAACTCCTCCAGACTTCCCCCAATCAAAATTAAAGGCACAAAATGAAAGAGGGATGAGCCTATATATATACTGAATCAGATACAGGCCGGGTTGGAAAAACAGCAATGCAAATCCATAAAATTCACAACCCCATACTAATAAGAAATTATAGGGCAAACATAAATACAAGTGGACAGATAAATGAGCATATGCACTGTATGCCTTAATTGAGGCAAACACTTGAACTAGAAATTACCCATTGTGTCCTCCATGCCCACCTTTAGGCAATAACCGCAACTTTGCAAAAGGCAAATCCATGTCATCAAAAATCTGAAAGAGATGAATAGATTTAGTTAAAAAGAATTATAGTCTCTACACTCAAGTTTCCGTAAATATTTTACCACAAGAACTTGCTTCAGTGGAATCTTGTAATATGAAACAATTGCTCCAACCGGCCGGTTAACAGTAACCCCAAAAGCCAAAATTCTCAGTCACATATTGTGAAGAAAAGTAGAGCAGAACAAAGATACACGGTGAAGAGTGAACTTACAGACTCACCGCTCAAATTCATAAAAGTCTGGGGTTTAGCAAGTATGACCGGAACTGTAACACCCCGTAAATTC
>CP025645.1:1012588-1026734 GCA_003576665.1 Ipomoea trifida
AAAGTAACTGCAGTTGTGTTGAAAAGAAAGTGCAGTATATATGAAAAGAAAGTGAGTGGCGCGAATTCATCCGTCTGTTTTCATTAATCAAAACGACGTTGTTTTGGGACCGCGGTCCACGGTCCACGATATAATTTGCGAAAGAACCCTGCATGCTTGTTTTGCTAGGAGTCCATAATAAATGTCTGCAGGTCCTCAAAGCCCATTGCATCATCTATCTTACTGATTTTCTCTTCTTGACAGTATAGAGTAATAAAACCACGCAAAAGACAAAAATTGAGAGTTAAACTACAATATAAAGCAATGCCTTGTGATGGAGGGAAACCATACAAAAGACAGAAATTGAGAGTTAAACTACAATATAAAGCAATGCTTTGTGATGGATTTTTCTCTTCTTGACAGTATTAAAGTAATAAAACCATGCAAAAGACAGAAATTGAGAGTTAAACTACAATACAAAGGCATAAAGCAATGCTTTGTGATGGAGGGAAGCCAAGCAAAAGACAGAAATTGAGATTTAAACTACAATATGAAGCAATGCTTTGTGATGTAGGTGAGTCGATGAAGGAGTTTAGGGGCTCAATGAGGATTATAGCAATGCATTACGGTTGAAAAAGAATTGAACATCGGTTGGTAAAACATATTGAGAATAATACTAGTGATAAAATAAATAATCTGAAAATGTCTCTCCAAAAATGAAAGACGAGACCTTTCTCTAGCCTGTTGTTCAATCAAATTCAACTATAATATAGTGTGTGTAGTAGCAGATGTGTTTCTACCAGCCACAAATATAACCTTCCTCCATGACCCTTCATCGCTTTTCTGCCCAAACTAATACTGTAAAATTAACTAACTTAACTAAATTGTTCCAAAGGTTTCGCACTGTTAACAAATGCTGCACTTTTGTTAAAATCCTCGAGCACTAGAATTCTCACTGCCTCCAAGCCATTATGTAATGTAAAATCAAGCTGAAAAGAACATAATTAACTACATGAGTAAATTTTGTTTTGTTGTGCCTTAGCTTTAATGGCAGAGATGTTGATCACGTACCTCTGCACGTTCTTCTCTATTAAATGGCCGGAGAACATAACTTGCAGGATCCATTCTCCCTGGTGGCCTTCCAATTCCTAATCTAGAAAACAAGTAGAACATATATAAATAAAGCAACTCCAATATAGGGTGTGTAAAACAATAGAATAGCAAAACAAAGTATATTCGTATATTTGTTCAGTGTGTAAATGTACAGGAGAGTAGAGATATATATACTAGTTTAGAACTAACCCTAGCCACAGGTTACTAACACTAAAACCTAGGGCTTAGAGTAAATATCTCAACTAAACCCTTATATCTCTAACACCCCCCCTCAAGTTGGAGCATAGATTTTAATATGCCCAACTTGTTACATATGTGTCACATGAACCATAAGACTCCAAACCTAGAACTATAAGTCTTGAACCTTCGAACCACGTTGCGCCAAGTCAGTCCACAATGCACCTGTCCGCACCAACAAAGCTTCCACAAAGCTTCAAACCAGGCCAAACACCACAACCGCAGCGCACCTGCCTCTCACACCCCACACCCTTATCACCGCTGCTCAACACCACAGCGCACCAACCTTTCACTCCACAAACCCTTCTAACCGCTGCCTACCACCAGTGTTTTCCCGTTTTCTTGTTGCGTGCAGACAAACTGGTTCCTCCTGAACCATTCTTCAGCCGCTGGCCTTCCACAATAGGCGTGACATATGCCAGGTCCACACCACCCCTGGCACCTGCGCTGCCCATCACTGCAACACCCCTGGACTGCCTCCAACTCTCACACCTTGGCACTCAAAACAAAAACTTACTAACTAATTATTTGTCAGCTTCTATCCCAGCAGCCTCACCATTAACCTACTGCCCAATCATTCTCATTTTCAACACTCCAGCATCAACACCCCACCAACCACAACCACAGTTGCTGGCAGCCACCAACCACCACTGCCGGAAAGCTTCACTGGCCACCACTGCTCACCACCGCTGTGGTTCTTGGTTCTTCCATGGCCATACAAGTGTTGTAAATTGCACTATCAGCGATAACAAAAGAAAAAACGAAGGGCCAACACCACCAGCAACCATCCACTGCTGCTGGAGTTATTCTGCTGCGATTATGGGGAAGCCTGCGAGAGAAGAGGGGAGAGGGAGACTTGACGGTTGAGACGCCACCACTCCAGATCTATCGGGCTTTCAGAGACGAGCCTACCAGAACAAACCTCGACCGGAGCAACCGCCAGAACGGCGCACACGCGCCGGTGGCTGCCCCGCAGCTTCGCCTCTTCACTCCGACCAAAACCCACTACCCACTCACTCAACCTCGCTCTGATACCATGTTATAATTCAATATTGGCTACCTTATAAGTACCTATTCTTAAACGAGGAAAATCACGGCTACCTTTGAGGCGATTGATAACACTCCTCATCCTTAAACAGGGAAAACAGTGCAATCAGATTGGGAATGCACATATGCATCCATAACTGTAGTTTCAGAAACCAATGATGGAAAAAGAGTTTTAGTTTTTTTAAGGGAATATGTATAGTCTAAATATATCTGGTCTTTTTTTTTCCCTAGTATAAATTCAGGAAATGAAAGAAGGTTAAGCTTCATTATAACGGATGGATTTCCAGTGTTTAACAACAAGAAAAATTTAAAGTCAATGGAAAATAATGGGTTGGTCAATGGTAAATAGCTAACATTTTCGAAAACGACTTTCCCTTTTTTTTGGGAGAAAACATTTTCCATAAGCCATTTTCCTGCTTTCCAAACACACCCTAAAACTCCTCCAGACTTCCCCCAATCAAAATTAAAGGCACAAAATGAAAGAGGGATGAGCCTATATACTGAATCAGATACATGCCGGGTTGGAAAAACAGCAATGCAAATCCATAAAATTCACAACCCCATACTAATAAGAAATTATAGGGCAAACATAAATACAAGTGGACAGATAAATGAGCATATGCACTGTATGCCTAAATTGAGGCAAACACTTGAACTAGAAATTACCCATTGTGTCCTCCATGCCCACCTTTAGGCAATAACCGCAACTTTGCAAAAGGCAAATCCATGTCATAAAAAATCTGAAAGAGATGAATAGATTTAGTTAAAAAGAATTATAGTCTCTACACTCAAGTTTCAGTAAATATTTTACCACAAGAACTTGCTTCAGTGGAATCTTGTAATATGAAACAATTGCTCCAACCGGTTAACAGTAACCCCAAAAGCCAAAATTCTCAGTCACATATTGTGAAGAAAAGTACAGCAGAACAAAGATACACGGTGAAGAGTGAACTTACAAACTCACCGCTCAAATTCATAAAAGTCTGGGGTTTAGCAAGTATGACCGGAACCTCTCCAATAAAACCTGGAAAAATATAAAGAAAACCAAAACCACGAAAGGAAATGCATCATAAGAACAAAACTAGGCTTTTTCTTCTTACGCTTAAAAAAAAAATAAAATCACAACTTGAGAAACATGACTTCATAACAATGAAGTTAATTCCATTTGTCATTTTCTAGGTTACGAACATTGTGGGATTTGTGGCGAGTGCCGTTGAACCGTTTGTCGGGATTTTCGAGGTCGACAATGAGCCAAGGCTGGGGCTTTGGCTTCGATTTCTCCTGTTTGGGCTCCATTGATGTAGGTTTCTCGGTAGACATTGAATGCCAAAATTGATGAGTGATTGATAAGACTCCGAGATACCCTTATTTCAGGCACATTTTAGGGTGTTTTATCGCGTCTATAGCATCCTTATTTGGTAAATTATGTGCGTAAATGCTTGGAAATCACTAACTGATGCACAAAAGCCATTTTTAGCTTAAAAGAAGTAAAACAGGAGGCCCGGGAGCAAGTAGGACCAAAAGTTGAGCTTAAAGAGCAAACCAGGCAAGAGCGGAGCCCCGGAGGACCAATCTGGAAGGCCACACGCGTGTGAGCAAGCGTGAAAACTTTCCAGAAGCTTCCCACGCACGCTTACACGCGTGTGAGAGGCGTGGAGACGGTGATGCGCGAATTTCAGCTACGGTTGTCATTTCGGAAACTATTTAAACCCCTTTGATGAATTTTCACAGGAGGATTCCAGAATTTTAGTTTTCCCTTTTCTTAGTTTTTCCTTTGGAGAACTTTCTCCATTTTTCTTAGTTTTTAGATTAGAACAATCTCCATTGTAGAAGACAACAAGCTTGGATTGAAGATCTTCTTCTCTCTAGGTGATTTCTATTTCATTTCTATAATTTTAGTTATCTTGTTCTTGGATTACATTAGCTTTTACTTGCATTTCATATCATGAGTAACTAATTTAGTCTAGGGATTTGGATTGTGTGATTGAATATTGTTTGTGAGTTTGTGTTGATGGATTATCTATTCTTGTCTTTTGATTGTTGTTTTAGAGATCTTGTTTGGATTTGGCCAATCTAGATGAGAGATTGAGCTCTTGACTCTTTCATGTCTTCGATCTTGTTTCATTGTGTTTCATTGTGGTGTGTTTCTTAACATTGAGTGGTGTATTTCGTAACATTGAGTGGTGTGAACCGCACGGCCGCACGGGAGAGCATGACCGCACCTGATCATGACTATATATATATATATATATATATATATATATATATATATATATATATATATATATATATATATATATATATATATATATATATATATATATATATTAATAATTAAATAAAAATTTAAATTGCAAATTTTGCTGCAACTTTGGCAGCAAAAATTTGTGCCTCGCAATGATGCTGCTGCGATAAAAAATATTTGTTCTAAACATCATCAAATAATATTTTTTTGTGGAAAATATATGAGTATTTATGAAAAATTTGAAGTGTACCGTAAAATTGATGAAAAGTTTGTTTGGTATAGATAGAAGAAAAAAAAGTTTGTAGAGAATCTTGAAAAGTTTGGGGTTAGAGGGTTGGATTTCATCTATTTATATTAATGAAGAAAAAGTCAACAGAAATCCTATTTTGATCGAGGTTATGAAAGTTAATAACTTTTTGAATACCAATAGACTTTTAAAAACTCTATAGAAGTATTAATTGAATACCATTATACTTTTAAAGAGTTTTGAAAAGTCTGAATCCAATACCAGTAGACTTTTAAAGATTCTTTAAAAGTCTAAATTGAATACCACCAAACTTTTAAAATTAATAAAATTCATTAAAAGTCTATAAAAGTCATGATTGAATACATCCCCTAAGTCTTGGTTTCATTTTAAGAAAGCATTTTGGTAGTTCAAAATTTTGATGTGGCATATTGTTATTATAATCAAACTAATATTTCCACCCAAACGTTTCACGGAATGGATTTGTTATAATATGTTAATAATATTTATATTGAAATACAATTGTGTAAACCGTAACATCAAATATTATATAGTGTAATTGGAGAATTGAGTTTAATCGTTTGTGTTTTGTGATGCTATTATTGCTTGAATATGAACAAATAATTACCAATTAATAACAAACATGTAGATATACACATTTGGTGTTGATACTTTAAACAATTTGCATATCAATGTTTAGGATTTGTATTAATTGGTCTAATTATCTCGTTGTGTAGCAACTCAATTATAGAAATGATATGTACGGAGGATATATTTTCTATATAAATATATAACAATGTTGTCATCTTTGTATAAAAAGAAAACATAATATAACTTTTTTGAATTACACATTATTGAAAACTTCTTTGTAGACGACATTGGTAGTAGTAAAAGAATTTTGTCCATACTCGTCTAGAGTTAAAACTTTCAGGCCATTAGGATGAATGACTCGTGAAAAAGCCACGTGCAATTGACCGTGATTAAAGACCAATTTTTTTTAGCAATAACCCAACGTGAGTTAGTGTTTGGCCCTGACTTTTGTTGATAGCCATTGCATATGCAAGCATCAACGGAAATTGTTTACGCTGGAACTTGAAGGTCAATCTCGTATAAGATGGGGTGAGAGACATTCGGGCAATAAGAAATTTGGTTCCTTGTTGTGTCCCATTAACTATTTTTGTTTCCACAATATGATTTGTCAATCTTGTGACAATGAGGCGCGTACCATTGCAAAGACCAAGAGATTGATCTTTGTTCCTTAGTAACATAACAGGTGCACCAACCTTTAATGTCAATGAATGATTGGGAAGCCCAGACAATCTCAGACTATTTAAAAATTCAGGAGTGTGTACTTGTGACAGATTTTCACGTCACAACTTAAATAAGTTCGACCTTCTGTAGTGTTCATGTTGCACATGTACTGATTAATTTAATCAACCACATCTAAAGTCGGTGATAGGATCGCTTGGCCTTCTAGGTGCAACTCATCAATCATGCCATATCTCGCGCTTGGGAAGGTGTTTTCCACTATAGTTGCTATGGGATCGTGTTCACACTTTAAGAGAAACCTTGGCGGAATATCGATCTTAGACAACCCATTGTTTACAACCCCTCTTATCCCGTCTCCTATGTTTGCAATCCATTTTGAAAACCAATCAACCGTCTTCATATCTTCCTCTGAAGCTAAGCTCCGTAGTCTCAAGTTCTTCGTGAGCCTCAATACCTTGCAATTTGTCCAGAGGTATGAAGAATTTATAGTTGCTCCGACAACTATTGGCCTCGTTGCTTTGGGAATAACTAGAAGAATCTGTCTAAAATCACCGTCCAAAACTACTGTCTTTCGACCAAATGTCTTTTCAGCACTACCCGGTATGGCAAACCTCAATAGATCCCTCATGGTTTTATCCAAAGCCTCAAAACAGTGTTTGTGCGTCATTGGTGCTTCATCCCATATTATCAATTTGCTCCTTATTATAAGCTCAGCAAGGTCACTACCTTGCGATATATTGCACGTGGAATCTTCATTCAATGAGAGTGGTATAGCAAATCTGGAATGCATTGTCCTTCCTCCTGGTAAGAGTAAATTAAAGATGCTATTCCACTTGAAGCAACGTTTAGAACAATATATCTGCGGCTCCTTATCATTGAGGATAACGTCCTCCACACGAATGTCTTGCCTGTTCCTCCGTAACCATACACAAAGAAGAGTCCACCTCCATTACAATCAATATCATCCATCACAGAGTCGTAAACATTCTTTTGCTCGTCCGTCAATTGTGTTACCAACGTTTTATGCTCTGTCTTCAACGATTCCTTCTCATACGCCAACCCTTTAGGCTTCAGCTATCAACATGTTTTCTATTAACCCCATGTTGGTTTCGTGTGGAAGTGGCATTTCTGGAAAGTTTCTCAGACTCTTCCCTCCACAAAGATAACAATTTCTCCAACTCCACAAGAGCAAACTGTTTCTTATCGGAATCTGATAACAACAGATCTTCATGGTCAAAAAACAAAACAAAAAAATGATCAAATAATTTTATTTTATAAATAATAAATAATGATAAGCAAATAAATAAGCAGAATAAATTTTTTGTATGTCGAAATACCTAGATTGTTCATGAGAAGTCGATGATGAAACTGTGCATCTTCTGCAAGAAATTCCCAAAAAGCATCCCGTACGACCTTTGGCCTACTGATTGTACTTGAAGTCAGAAGCTTAGCAAACAATCGCTCGTCTTAAAGCAGACGCGGATGCCCAGTAACTCGAATCAGTTATGCCGTCGATGTGCTCCTTGTCATCATCTAATAATCCATATTCATAACACGCATCCCTATATGATTTGTGAGTGACCCCAGCAACAGTGCGTATATCGTCGTGGCTAGAAGGTCCACGTATTAGATTTAAAAGGCATCTTAGATAGCATAATTCTCCATATCCTGGCGGAACATAGAACAATCATCCTATGGAGAATCCTCTTTTCCTTGGTTTCCATTCACGCAGATCTTGTCTCCAAACAAACTTACTGGGGAACTCTGCATAAGTGAGAGATTGTGCATCTTCGTATTTCTTGTTTGCCTCAAACCAAGTTGTGAATTAGCTCTGCTTAACTGTTTAGTTCTCCACAATCTCATCGAATGTCTGATCTTCACCATAGACAACATTCTGTTGGTACTCTAAGTGAAAATTTAACCTTTCCACAGGTGGCGTCCAATAATGTATCGCATACCCAAAAAGCCTCCACGTTGCTTCACATGTTGATATATACCGACAATCATAGTACATGTTAATCTCATCAACCACATCACCATTGCGTGCATTTGTAGAACTACTCATGAACTCTGCCGTGACCCTATCATTTCCCTTGTTCACGTATTTGAACAAATATTTAATAGATCTGGACTGGTTGCACCATTCAACGTTAATATGTGCGCGGTATTTTAGGAGCAGATGTTTATTATGTGCGACAACATAACGATTATCAAGTTCGATTCCATTCCTAGCGATTGTATGCCCATTATCACGCCTTCTGTAGATCGGGTAACCATCTTTATCCAAACTCGTATGAGTAACATATTTTTTTGGAAAAAACTTTGAACATTTACCATTTACTATACAGGACGAATTCTTCCGGAGTTGTCCGCACGGTCCGTGCAACATGAATTCGCCGACTACGTGATGGTACTCAGTGTCAGCATCTGGGTCAGGAATTTCAGCAGAAATAAGAGCATCAATCTCGGCCGCGGAATTTGCCCTGTTTATTCTTTTGGCAATTAGCAATATGTGTGCGTGGGGAAGTCCTCTTTTTTGGAATTCAATACTGTAGATAACTGAAAATAAAATAAATAAAAATGAAAAATTGAAGTTTATACATGTAAATTAGATTTAATTAAGACAAATTTAAATATGTATGATAATGAAATACCTCCACATATGTCGCCAAACAGCTTTTCTGTTTTGATGTCTTCAATCATAGCATCAAGTTTCATCTTAAACACCCGACAAACAATATCGGGTCTGTCCTCTGCTTTAAGGCCATGGTGGGCAACATACCGCTCAATCTCAAGCCACTTCGGGTTGCAACTTGCAAGTGAATGCTATGAACAAATGTGGATAACCGATTTGTCTGCATATTGCCATTGCATCTTGATAGTTCTGAATCATATACCTAGCTCTACCTATGAATGGTGATTGTAGTATAATTCTTTTACCCCGACCTGTAGGGTCTAATTCCCCCCTTGTTAATGCATCGCTCAATCCTTGATAAGCTTTACAACGCAACGCCTTCTGATGAGTTCTAATGTAGACCAAGCGTGCAGATTCAAATCATTGTATATGCATCAACCAAGTATTGTTGAAATAACCGCCTAGAATACAATAATGTATGGTTCTCATTTACTCTCTCATGTATATAGAATGAGAAATACTCTTTAGGACTAATTCTTTTCCTACCACCATGATGTCTTTGGCGCCATGCATCAGAAAATGCAATATCTTCACGGTAACCATCTTCACCGTATGGGAACAACAAAGGGTACTGTAGCGGCAGATACGCAGGGTTTAATTGGTTTAATTTATTCTCTTCAACTACCCAGTCCTGCTCTCGATCAATATGTCTAGATCACCCATTGATGGGTCCAGATCCCCAACAATAAGTGCAGCTACCTCATTAGCGCTTGGTAAATTGTACGTCCTTCCATCTCTGCTCCGCCTGTCTATTAAATTCATCTTAACCTCAACAACTAGGTTAGAATAGATCCCGATTCTAGCCATTCTGAAACATTTGACACAAATATTATTCGCGGATATCACTTGAGTTACTATCTCGTTTGCATAGTAAAAAATGAAACTAAATAAATAATAGTTGAATATCTTTATGGATAACGAACGAAAGTTAAAATGAATTTCTTTCGAAACATACCTAACAGAATTGATGCGATTGTTAATCTCATTATATGTGTCGTAAATATATAGTTGCGCAAATTTTGGGGTAGAACCTTCTCCTGGAACCAAGCTTCCAATGCAGTGATAATTTTGACCACTAATTCTAAACATCGGAGGAACGTTACCGGTGTTGATTGACCTATCCACTTCACCACCTAGAGATGTGAAGCAAAGTATAAGCTCTGTAGCATAGGAGGAGGATCCTTCATGCGAGGTAATTGTATCTTGCCCTCGTAACAACAGTTTGTGTATTTCGGCAATTCGCGTGTAACATTTTGATTTGAGCGCTCTTGCCACCAAAATAAGGCACCACAATAATTACGCGAATGAGAAGCATCTCCAAGGTCGAAATAGGAATCTAGTAACGTAAATAGCTTATAATTAACACATATTATTTGTGTTGTGCCAAAAATGAACAGAACGAAGTTTTGTAATTTAAAATAAATAATCACCATATCCATTATTTTGAGATGCAACTTGTTCGAAATCCGTGTTTAAATTTTTCATATTTGTTCTTGATGACACCTTACTGTAATTTCTTACAGTTGACAACAAAGTGCGATTACATTGAGTAACGGAAAAACATAATTAATTGTTAATTTAATGTTAATTAAAAAACATTAAGATGTTAATTAAAAAACATTAATTTCTTTGTAATTTCTTGTTTGACATATTTCTCTTTCCACTTTTAAAAAACATAATTAATTGTTAATTTAATGTTAATTAACGGAAAAGTTGTTTACACAGGCTACGAATACTCAAAAGGTATAAAATTCTTGAATAGTGAAGTCTAAATTACCGTTTGATACATCAACTAATGGTTGACGTGATGAAGACGTTGAAGTTGACATATTTGACATGTTAAATGAACATTGAGTGAACGGTGAAGATATGTCACGCATATTAACTGCAAATTTTTTTAAGAGTCATTTCTATTTTTGGTCCTACTGTTATTAGAGCATTGCCAATTTTAGTCCACTTCATTAACTTTTGCCACATTGTGACCAGTCTTATTTAGTCCTTGCCACTTTTAGTCCACCGTTAAAATTTTCGTCAAATTGCCGTCCAAAATAGGGGTATATTTGGTCTTTTCATGCTTTGTTATCTCTTTGACCCTTTGCAATGGTTTTCCTTACACATTTTCATCCATTGAAGAGGTTCGACGAAAGCCATGTGAGCCACATTGCTAAGCCATGGCTTTCGTCGGACCTTTTCATTGGATGAAAATCTGTAAGGAAAACCACTACAAAGGGTAAAGGAGATGATCAAAGCATGGAAAGATCAAAATATCATTGTTTTGGACAGTTATTTGACGAAAATTTTTACGGTGGACTAAAAGTGACAATGACTAAATAAGATTGACCGTAATGTGGCAAAAATTAATGCAGTGGACTAAAATTGGCAATGCCCCAATAACAGTAGGACCAAAAATGAAAATGACTCTTTTTTAATGAAATATATAACATGAAATTGACAATATATATTTTGTTTTTATTTAAACATATATAACACAACCTTTAGCATATACAACAGATGAAGAAATAGGTAATCAATTAATAGATAAAAGTATTACCATATGTGTTGACAGATAAAGGTGTGACAGGTGGAATTGCAACGTTCAATGCATATGAATTTGGGTTGCTAGCAACTGCAATATTTAAAAAAAATAATAGAAACAAATAAACACTAAAATAATGTTAACACGTAAAAATTAAAGAATGACTAAATGACTAAATACATTAAAAGAAATTAACAAATTACTTTAGTCGTGATGAGAAATATAATAATTTGAATATAATATATACCATTTGTGATTGCACTTAATGGTGTTCCTCTGGTGGCCACATAATTATCTTCGAATGGACTTGGATGAACATTAACTGCAACAATTTAATAGAATAAAGGAATCAAAATTTGGGTATCATTTAACACATTATGTTTTATTTTATTTTTGAGTAATAGTACCGTTGCTTGGTCTGTTAATAGGTGTTGATGGAGAGCATCCCTTAAATCCACCAAACAATCTTTCGTTACCAACTACTGCAGTGATTTATATTGAGGTTGAAAATTTTTTAAATGTATTTGATAAAGAGGAAAATAGGTGCATATAGTACGGTATTGGAAAATAAAATTTACTAACCATTCAATCTTGGATTAACTGGATAAAATGGTGAATAACCAACAGTTGAATGCAATACCGATTCATTTTCTAAAAAATATAATAGGAAAAATATAAGATTTAAATTATTTTCATAGAATAGCTTTTACTTTAAAGACAGAACTATGAATGCATCTTGTAATCTAGACTATTAAATTTTAAACATGAAATTGATATATATTATTTTGGTTGCTAATAACTACAATATTTTCAGAAAATAGTAAAAACAAATAAATACATATTAATTAACATTATTAATTGTAATTAATAAATAATTTAAAACAACAAATAAATGGAAATGTGTTTATAATACAATGTAGAAATTATTAAAAGTAAATTGAATGAAAGTCCAATTACCATTGATAGGCATGTTAGTAGGTTTCCTCGGAGAGCACATAATAAATCCACCGTACAATCCTTCACTACCGGTCACTGCAATTATTTATATCAAAGGAGAAAATTTAAAAATGATTAAGTAAAAGAGCTAGGTAGGGTTTTGATATAACATATTTGCTTACCATTCACTATGGGATTAACTAGTCTAAATGCAGGTGAATCAACAGCTGATTGTAACGATGACTGAGCATTATCAAACAAAATATCCGATCGCAATAACGATGCATGTGTATTATTATCATTACACAACGGCTCGTTTTCTTAAAAAATGACATAGTTAAAATGATTGTTAAGGAATGACACATGATGTAAATATAGAGCAATGAGTTTATTCACAATAAAAATAAATAAATATTATATTTTATTTGGATATGTATTTTTATTTTCTATTTTTTCATATTTTGAATTACATATTGTATTTAAAATGGCATAACCCACTGCAACAGAGTCTCAAATTCTAAAAGGAAAAAAAACCGTAGGCCATCTTTTATGAATTTGGTCCAATTACAAATTTACGTTCACTACTATACTCTATCATGCAATCTGAAAAATCAATTCTGCTCGTCACTTAATCTGGAAAGCATTTACATCCCTCATTAAGGGTGTAATGATTTAAAAGAACCGTTTGAAGTAAAGATTTGAAATGTTTAACCGTTAACATAAGCGAACTTTATATTAACCGAATATTTTTAAACTAAAATTGTAAAATTTAAAAATACTGTATATAATAATACAATTAATTAAAATAATGCATATAATAATAAATTTAATTAAAATTAAAATAATAGTTATAATAATAAGTCCATAACAAAATATGCAAACAAAATATCTTAACATTACAAAAATAAAAGCAAAAATTCGAAAGAACGACTCGTTTATATATATTAGAAGCTTAACGTGCAATAATAGATCATCGCACAATCGCATATGAACCCTCCACCGCACTTAAACAAATCGAGATAAATAAATAAATAAATAAGTAAATATATATATATATATATATATATATATATATATATATATATATATATATATATATATATATATATATATATATATATATAGAAATACATTCATGTACAAACAGGTGTTATAATACAAACATGTGGATCATTGTGTGCCATTGGATGAGTGTTTTGGACGGATGGATTGCGTTTTGATAATAATGGCCTTTTTTTAATTTTACTGTGCGGATCGTGGCTTTTGTATTTATTACAGGGGTATTTTTGTATTTTGGTTCGTGAGTGGCGATTTAATTAGTATTTCTCTCTCTCAATTACCGTGTTTTACTAGGGTTGATCCGCATTTGTCTCCACTCGCTCGTTCGCACGTTCCTGGGGTTGTGGGTCGTCGTTTTCTTCGTCACCGTTTGCGTTCGTCCGCACGTTGGGATCGTCTTGACAGTAATGGTAGTTGGTGGGTCCAAACCAGGAGTAAACGGCGGGGACCACAGATGCAAGTTGTCGGGCGTGGTTAGTTTTTCCCCTTTTCTTTGTTTCGTTTGTTTTTTTCCCTTAATATGCTTGACGTCGGCTAATTATTTTTGTATTGCTTACTTTGTTGTGCTCTCAATTCCGTTGTGGGTGTATGGGGTTGAAGGAATTTGGTTTTGCTTGATTATTTTCAATTTAAGAACTCGCACTGTAGGTTAGGGTTATTTTTTTTGTCAATATTTTTGTTTTTGATTAATTATTTGCGTGTAGTTTGTGTGTGGGTGTCTCAATTTTATGGTTTTCGGATTTCATGTTTTGGGTGTGCATTCTGCTCGTGTGTTTTTCGGCGGGG
>CP025645.1:1033226-1044936 GCA_003576665.1 Ipomoea trifida
TGCCAGATGCGCTCTCGTGAATTTGGTCCCCAGTTTGTTTTTTTTTTTGTTTTATTTCTGTGTTTGTGGGGTTTTATTTTTGTTATTAGGTTGTTTACTTACTATTATTTCATTCTGTACAATTTCGAGTGGGGTAGGGTGTGTGTGCGTAGGGAAGGTGTGGTGTGTGCTCTGAATTTTGTGATCATATTCGCTCTTTGTTGTATATGCTTCTGTAGACCTTTGATGATTTTGTCACGGAGAAGTCTGCTGCTATGGCTAGAGATTTTCTTGAACTCTCTAGGGTGTTCAAGAATGCGAGTCAGGGGGTGTTTGATGGTCAGGTCTCTCGTCAGATGCGGGAAGCGGTTCTACTTCTAGTAGGTGTTAAACAGCCGCCACCGAGCTCTGGGTCAGACGCATGCAAGTCCAGTCAGCCGACGTTCTCGCAGCGTGAGGATTTGTTTTGGAGTGATGCCCAAAATATCCGTGCTGTTGAAGACATTCAGCGAGCTATTTCGGAGCGTAATGAGTTTATGGATATGCCCTCGTTTAGCTTAGGTTTTACCCAGGAGTTTAATGATGGTGTTCGTGCTGTTGTTGATGATATTGCTCGTGATTATGGGCCAGTGGGGGATGGTATGTCTCATGATATGGGCGTGGTAAGTCTGCCATTTTTCCGTTGGGGTTTTTTTTGTTTTTATTTTATGGTGTGTGCGTTGGAAGCATTCAGAGAGTGCGTTACCTTATTCGTGTGTGTGCTTTACCTGATAGGATATGTTTCACGCGATCGGGGAGGTTGGTGACGCTCATGCTCCTGGTAATATGAATGCATCTAGGGGGTGGATGCTGATTGTGATTCTCCAGTTGAGGTTTGGTTACTTAGTTATTTTGTTTTTTTTCCTTAATACGTGTATGCATGGGTGTAATGTTGCGTGTGAACTACTGGTTTGTGGTGTGTGCACGCGTAGAATTTAAGTGCTGCACCGTTTTAGTTGGTGTTTTGTCGATTTTGTCCCCACTTGACTTCTGAAAGTTTGTGTTCTTTCCCTTTTGAAAAATCACCTAAATAGGGGTTGTGTGATGAGAATGTGGGGGCTGGTGGCGGATCTGGTTTGACCACTTCACCTGTACCTCCGGTAGTGGGTGGCGCTGAGACACTACTTCAAGCAGCTGGTCCAAAAGTCGACTTGGCTGCTAGGAATTCTGTACCACTGGTGTCTACTCCGCTTGAGGTTTGCTTCCTTCATTATGCGTGTTTATTTTATTTTTTACTCTGTATATTCTATGCATTTTAGCCATTTTTATGTGTGAAGTGTGTTAACCATTCTCTGCAGAAGTTGGCAGATCAGCAGGATGGGGGTGAAACTGGTCGGTTGGGTAGTTTGGTGTGTGGTGCCCCGGTAAAGATGGTTCATGCTGTGAGGCCTCCTCCTGTTGCCTGTCGTCGTTTGGGTTCGCTTGATGGTAGTTCAGGTGTGGCAAGTCAGTATGGTCTAGATGCATTGCATGATCTTTCGGAGGAAGCGGTTGTTATTTGGCTGCTTGCTGGAGGCGGTGGTGACATGTTGGTTTCCTTTTCCAATTTTTTCCCTCATCTTAACTATCTTGTTTTGGTGTACTAATAATCATTTTTTTGTTTTTTTTTTGTAGGATGGACATTGTGTTTTGTATTGGGTTAAGAGTTGCTAGGTGGAATGATATGCTCACGTTAGTTCCGGGGTCTCTAGTGTGGGTTGCGGTGATTGATGCGTGGTCAGCTCTATTAAATATGCGTGAATGCACAAAGGCCCCGAATGCGCCCTCTAGATTTTTTGCATCTACGTTCACTACTGTAATGAGTTGTATTTTTGCTTCTTTTTTTAAAGGGGTGTCTTCGGTGTTGGTTGTGGATGTTGTTTAATTGTTTCTCTTCTTCCTTGGTTTTGTACTAGATTCATACGGTTGTTGATGCCTCTTACGATCGTGATTTGCGAGTTGGTTGGTTCCGGGAGCGGATGGCGGTGGACTTTGAATCATCCCCTTACAAAGACTATTCCGAAGTTGATATGGTATGTGCACTAGAGGTTTTGTTCGTGTGCTATGTGGAGCGTTGCTTTGTGCACGGGTTATACACTTTATATTTTCATAATTCAATTGGTTTCGTGATATCGTATGTGTGCATGTTTATATCAACCCGTGTGCATTTGTATTCTATATGGGTGTGCGGCTTTTGTTTTACATCTTCTCGGGTGTTTTATTTTATAGCATCGAGTGGAAATATATATCATCTATCCCTATAGCATTTTATTTCCGATATTTATGTGCGGTTAGGTTTGTGCATATACGCTTTAAACCGTGTGCACTATCATCGTAATATTACTGCGTATTATTTTGCAGCTGTTCTTTCCTATCATTCGCGAAGAGCACTATTTTCTTATTTGCTTTGATTTCCGCCGTTTTCGGTTGGAAATCATCGACAATTCTGCGTCACCAAAAGGGAAGAAGGACATTTACGGTGACTCTCTGGAGGATATGGTATTTAGCTACCCCCTTGTTTGTTTTCCTGTAGTTGTTTCTTCCTATTCTCACGGTTTTGTTTGTCTTTCCTTTTGCCCCTTGTCCCTTTTGCAGCAGGACATGCTACAGGAATTCTTTGCTAAAACGCATCCTGGGAAGTCGGTCTTGGCTGTCGGACTAGAACCGAAGCGGATGCAGATGCCGTGGCGTGGTGTGAGGAATAAGATTGATTGTGGGGTATATCTCATGCGTCACATGGAGACGTTTACTGGTCAATCGGTCAAACACTGGGATTGTGGTTTTGTCAAGGGTGATTTTACTATGTTGCACAAATTCAGACTGCAGTACATGAAGGACCTTGTGCTGTCGGAGTACAATTTGTATAGGGACAAGAACTTGGCAAGGGCGTATGAGTCAATCAATGATCCAGTAGTTTAGTCAATCAAACGAGGGTGCTACGCAGTTTTTATTTATGTTCTAGACTTGTGGTTGAAACTATTTTGATGATTGTGGTGAATATCTGCCATTGGATATGGTGGCCTATTTTTTGTTTGTTTGAGGCAGTTTTTGTTAGTGCACATAGACGTTTATGGGTGTGCACTTGGATATTTGGTGTATTTTTATGCTGCCATTACCACGTATTACTATTATGAAATTCATTTGTTCACTCTTGTTGTTTACAATATTACTTGTTTGCTGCCTTATGGGTAGTGTCTATTTCTCACTTGTGTGGACTCGCTAATAAGGGTGTGTGCTTGGTTATGTGCACGAGTGTGCACTTCGCGAGTTGTGTGTGTGCGATGGAGTGTGCGTTGATTGGTGTGTGCAACTGCTTGCTCTCCCATGTGCAGTGAACATCGATTACTCCTATTCCCGTGTTTTGCCATTTACATACACAGTAGTGCACACAAACTGAGATGGTGTGTGCACTGTATCTATTGTGTTCGTGTTTTGATGTGTGCACGTGTTCTTTCTACTGTGTGCACTGAAGAGCGACAAGTCCTTATCCCGCAGTCTTAATCTTTACATAGATATTCGTTCGGACATACTGAGTTGGTGTGTGCAACTCATGAGTTGTGTGTGCATAGGAAAGTGTGCACATGCCACTCTCTTGTGTGCAGTGATCAATAAGTACTACTTTGACATTCTGATTGTAGATATTCAAACCAACAAGTTTGTTAATAAAAACTGGATTATTCTGTCTCCTTATTAAAATATTATTTTAAGTTTTGAACATGGGAAATCAAACCTAAAAAAATTTAATCTTCTTCATCTGTGTTGTTTTCTACGCAGGTTCTGCTGTTATGTCCTCGACCCCTGCATGTTGCACACGCCCTTTGTTTCTTTTTGCTCTTTTCAATTGCCTTTTCCTTGTTGCTTTTGAGTCGTTTTCCACGGCCTTTGTTCCTTGCAACCTTGGGTGGTTTTATGTTTATCTCTCTAGTTGTTTTCAAGCCCACTATGGATTCTATGGCTGATTCGTTAGCGGGTGATTGGTCTGTTTGGTGGTTGGACTGTTGGAACTCCTTTTTAAGTTGTTGTAGGGTTGTTAGCATCGCATTCATCTTTTCTTGCCACCCATTTACTAGTCCCATGCAGTTGTAGAATTCATTCCAGAGTTTATTGGCTAGGGATTGTGCATCTTTATCTGCTTGGGTGTTGATTCCTTTTGCCCACCAAATGTTATGCATTGGCCGTGCACTCGCATCTCTTGTCCACCGAGGTACAATATATTCTCCTAGTATTTCCTCCACCCCTTCAGTCTTGAAAACTAGTAGCGCATGCCTGCATAGGATGCCCACCCTGATGAATTTCTTACAGGTGCATTCTATTTTCCCACCATTTGTTTGCCTTGTGACCTCGAACACTTTACCCCCTTTGTCTTGAACTTTGTATGTCCATTCATCATTACTGTTCCTTTGATCTGTGATATGACATGTGAAACTACATTCCCAGATCTCTATTTGGAATTTGTAGAACATGTTTATGGTGTACAATGTTGCTGCTTGGCGCTCCATGTGTAAAGGTGTTCTTGTCTCTGGGAAGGCTCCTTCGCACTCTGCATTTAGTTTTGACTGTTTATATCTTTGTTCCTCTATTGCGCTGTTGTATTGCATGAAAAATTCAACCAGGCTGCAGTGGTGGTTTGTAAAGTTTCCGAAATAACTGTTTTCTGCTTTTGACCGAGAGGTTGTTTTGAGTAGACCTCCCATGAATATGTCGTGAAAGTATGCGGGGATCCACGAAGCACGTTCGTCATACAACTGTGCAAACCACACGTCTTCAACAAGGTCGTAATCTTCCATTACCTTTAGCCATTTTTTTTTAAATTCCTCGGCAGTCAATGTTTCATCCCAAACTACACTATTCAGAGCTTTTCTGAATTCCTTGTCTTTTGCCAACACACTCCCAGCCTTGCCACCCACTTTTGTCATAATGTGCCACATACAAAACCTGTGCCGAGTCGTAGGCATTATATTCGGCACCGCCACCCTCAACGCTGGATCTTGGTCGGTTATTGCACATCTCGGTGTGGCCCCCATTGCATTTTTGAAACTGTTTAGCAGCCACTCGTATGATTTAGCGTCCTCTTTAGCTAACAATCCTGCTCCAAATGTGATGCATTTTTTGTGGTGGTCGACCCCGGTGAAGGGCACGAACACTAGCTTGTACCTGTGTTTAACATATCAATAATCTTTTCAGTGCACACATTGACGCCTATCCATGCACATGGTACTAATTTCAGGTGTGTGACACATTACTATATACTGCTTGTATTTTTCTGGAAATTGGTAGGATCATTATTATAAGCAATCCTTACAGTACATGTGTACACACGTGTTTACGACAGCTATAAATTACAACATAAACAACATAAATTTCAGCATTACTTACTTGTTTATCCTATATGTAGCGTCAAAAGACATCACATCTCCAAAGCATACAAAATTCCTACGTGAAGTACCATCCGACCAAAATAGCTTGCATAGTGCTCCCCCGTCGTCCAAGTCAAAATCGAAGTAAAAATCTGGATTCATTTCCTTCTTTTTAAACAAGTCCTCAACTACCATTTGGGCGTCTGCACCTACAATATATGCCAACATGTCTCGCCTAAAATTGCAAAAGTCAATGCATGTTGCTCCTATAGCACTAAAACTCCCAACCATCTCTTTGTATAGCCTAAAACCTTTCGTAGGCCCTATATTCTCCTTTGCACAGTTTGCTAGAAATGTTTTGTGTGCCTTGTCTAGCTTCCTGTTACCTTTTAGGAATTGCCGTGCTACGGTTGAACATAGGCAGTGTGTGTGATGTAGCTCAACTCCATGTAGTTTGTACTCACCCTTCGGATTTCTAGTTAATACTATTCGGGCTTTACAACCAACTCTCTTTGAAACCCGCCTTCTCTTCTTAGTTTCTGTGCACACTCCCTTTTCACTACTCTTTTCCTTCACTCTGGGTTTAAAACCTTCGCGTGAACACACCATGTATTTAATTGCCATTTCACCCGTCCTTGTCTTTCGCATTGTGCTATGACGTACATCAAATCCTACGGCCTTTGCATATGCTTTATAGAATTCAATGCCTTGTTCTACCGTCTGGAATTTCTGCCTGTATATGGTGTTTCTTCGGGATTTGCATTTGGTATCCATAGTTTGGTTCCATCGGGTGATATTTCCATCTCGCACTCGGTCTCCTGTAGTCCGCTTTCTTCACTACCTGCGATTTTAAATAATGGTTATTTTAAAACTGTTTCTTTTTGTCAATGAGCATGCGGTTCATAGAGCCTGTGCTTCATTGTGTGCATAAGGGTGTGGAGATCTGTGCAAGTGTGATTCCCGCAGCAAACCCCACATATAGGAAAGCTGGTTAGTATCTAATGTGTGCGGCGGCTCATGTTCTGAAGTGCATTGCGTGTTTCACTCATTACTAACGCGATCTCCGTCAACTTCAGACTATAAACCTACTGCGTTCATCGTTTACTATCCACTTCTAATCTAATAATGCACACGTCTAGCAAACAATTAATTTACCATTCATGAAGGTTCTTATGCCAGTCATATTACATTTTATTACATTCACGAATACGTAAGACCCATTCAACTCGCTAATCATGAAGGTTATTTTGCCAATAATACTGAAAACTACAGTACTAACCTGAGTCGTTCGTCTCCATGCTGGCTCCATCTCCTTCCATGTCTGATCGCGCCATGGTGGATTTCGGTGTTTTTTGCGTCGTCGTCTTGGGTGCCGCTTAGAGATCATAGACTAATCCTACCAAAAAATAATTACCGTATTTCTAGCTCAAATTGTATTCCTAATATAAGAATATTTGTTTAATATTCAATTGCCTTATTTACCCTTGGTATCTATTAATCTAATCTGCTGATTATTTTCTGCCATATATTCCCATCCGTCCATCTACTGTAATCCAAAGGCCCTAATTAATCTGCATGTTTGTATCTTAAGGGTGTTTGCAAGTGAATGCAACCCTTAATATAATAATAGCCTTTTAGATTTTATTAATTTCTAAATGTAATTTTCATTTTAATATAATATTAATGTGTTAAATTCAACTTTGTTTAACTTTCCCAAAATTAAGGTGTTGTTTGGTTCTTCTTTTATCTTCCCCATTTTGCGAATCTGCTCATCGTCTCTTCAATTGTGGCCATTGGCCGGCCGCCGTCCACAGCCCAGCAAGAGTCGACATCCCCGTCGACCGTCACTAGTCGTCCAACCATCATTCGACCTCCCAGCTGACGGCGGAGGGGTGGTCCAACGGTGGCTCCACCGCCGAAGGTAGCGAAAATAAATCAGAATAAGGAGGGTGAGACGGTGATCCCAAATTTGGGAGCTGATCATGATAAAAATGATGCGTCTGAGGCCTCAAAGCATATAGAAGGAAAGGTCGCGAGGGTCTTCAAGCTCAACAACTCCAGCGCTCTGTTGCCGACCACACTCTTATTGATAAGAAGGTTCATTTCATATTTTGTTTTACCTCAGTACCTAATACCTCCCTTCGAGCTTGTAATACCCCGGATTTAATTCAAACCTTGAAACCCAGTAATTAATTCTACCGTGTAATTAATTTAATTTAATTTGGCTCCGTTCTTTTAATAGAGATATATTTCTTATTTGGAATTATTTATTTAATCAAAGACCCAATTTCCTTGATTTAATTTTATAAGGGATGTTCTTTATTTGGACCCTTTTTATTCCTTACAAGTATATCAATTATTTAATGGCCCAAACTTGGAAGGACCATGTTCATACTCATTAAATTAATATTGAATATGGATGACCCATTTCTTACAAGTAAGCCCATATCTTATTTTAACACCCTAATGTGATACATATATGGTGTATGTAATGATTTTCCCAACTCATATAAAAAGCCTTGTATTAACAATCCCTAGCTCTTTCCTTTTCCTGCAAAATACATTTCCTCCTACTCTTTCACCTCTAAGAACCCTAAGCATATACTACACTTCATTCTTCAAGATTTCAAGTCAAGATTGCTCTTTTAGGGACTATAGCACTTGGGTAAGTATTTCTCCTTAGGAAGACATCATTTCTCATCATGTTTTCATTGTCTTTTATAAGTTCTCATTATATTCTTTTGGGGATCTTTCTTGGGAAAAAGATTATCAAGAAGGAGGAGGTGGCTTGTGAGGTGGTGGGACATTGCTTGGTTTGAGTAGAGCTTCAAGAGGTGACCATCCATGTCTCACTAAACCTATTTTCACTCATGATCTATGTATATGACTTGGTGTTGGAATCCTGTGAATTTCATGGGGTTTATAGCTTTGTTTTGATGATTTGTGAGTATATATTGTGGATTATTGGACTTGTGTTCATCTTCCTTGTCTTGTGATGAGTGTGGGTATTTCTTGTTATGGATTCCATGATTTATTTGGCTTCTAAGATGTGTAATCTGGGTATTCTGAGCATGTTTCGCATTCTGGATTAATTCATCGTGTATTTTGTTCTGTAATCTAGGAGGTAGTTGTTCTTGCGGAAGAGAGTGGCGGTATAATGTGTCCCGCCAATCCCTTCCTCATGAACATAACGGTGTGGTGTGGCGGGGAGGTGTGATCCGTGGATCTCCTTCGCGGCTTTCTTGCGGTAAAGTCCAGCGGCCCGTGGCCCGCTACTGTGTTCCGTTAGTTCAACTTTGCTTTTGTTCTAGTGCTATTTCGTGGTCTGTGAACTCTGCTTGATTTCTTTTTGATTCTGGAATGTGTACTGAACATTTTGTTGAGTATTCCACCTTGGTTGTTGAGTATTTATTCATAATCTTTGGTCATTTTTCTTGACCTATTGAGTTAGTATTATGGGTTGAATCCTTGGTTATTATTCTGAGTATGTACTGTGTTGATGTTCTGAGATGAACACTGTTGGTGGGTGATTCTTGTGGGGGTGAATCTGAGTTTGGTATGTGGAGACCTTGAGTCCTTATGAGAATTTCTTATCTTGTTGAATCTTTGATAACCTTGGGATTTAGTTAGTGGAATTATGGTGTATTTGTGGATGGTATTATGAGAGGAATTGTATGGGCATCATTTGCCTCTGTGATAATGGGCATCATTTGCCTCTGTGATTGGGCTCGTATGCCTCTGTAGTCGGGTTTATTGCCTCTGTGTGGTGATATTGATATGGTGGGTTGGTTTAATGGTTGGTATTGTGGGTTGGAGGTTGTGGTTGGTGCTTATCTTTGGTATAGTGGTTTGATTGGTTTCTTTGGGGTTATTTGGTTGAGTTTGTATCTCAGTTGGTATCTTGTTGTTCCTTGGTATTGCGGTTTGGGTTGGTTCCTTTGTGATTATTCTGTTGGAGTTATGATTCAGTTGGTATCTTGTTTGTAGACTTGTTGTCTTGTATATTCGTATTGGATATTGGTTTCATTTGGAAGAGTCTTGGTTTGTGACTTATTCAGCTTATTGTTGTTGAGTCTTCTGATTTAAATAAAGAGTAGTTCGTTGGTGCTTATATTCTATACGTGTGTGTAAATCTATTTGCAAACCTTATTATACTATGTATTTCTCACGAGTGTGAGTGGTTGGTTGCTTAGCATCCTTTTGCTAATGGTTTTCCTAAACTGTTTTCCAGGTATGCCGTAGTCTGAGCCGAGAGCGCGATAGAGATAGTTCTTCTATTTGCTATGCTTAGACTAGTTCTTGTTTTAGACTTTTGGGCCTGTGAGCCTTAGTGATGGATTATGTATTGACTATTACTTTTGTCTTTATGATTTGGGTTGATGTTTATGGATTTTAGCTTGTGCATCTAGGATTGGTTTATCCTAGATGTGGCATGACACCCATTATGTTTTAAATGCTTCCGCTATGTTTTATGGTTAGTTTCTGAGATTTATAGCTTTTGTATTTTAAGTTATGCCTATCTTAGCGTGAAAAAGTTGGGGGTGTCACCGAGCTGTTATAATATTTCCTAGCAAGCCTATAGTACTCTTAGCACAATACCTGTTTGTGATAATGTCTCTAAGAGTTATCAGAATATTGAGTGGAAATTTGGGAATGCAAAAGGGAGTATGCAGGGCAACCCATCTGGGCGGAACCCTAGACCCAATCCAGTGACTAATCTCTCGAGCTTTGCATCTTTGTTCTCTGGAGATGTAAGCAAAGGAGATGGAAATGTATTTGGGGGACTCCCTCACCCTACTATAACAAAGAAGTCACCGGAAATCCATAGAGGGATCCCGGCTGTTAGATTTGGTGAAAAATTCAAACTTTTGCTCTCAATTTGAGAACACAGGAATGAGTTTTTTTTTAGATTTTAAAATCCATAAATGTGTTTCTCAATTTGAGAAACCATAGCCTGGATTTATGGGTATGAAAAATCGAAACCTATATTTCTCAAATTAAGAAATCCTTAAGTTGGTTTCTGAATTTCATAACTCACTAACTGGCTTTCCATATTGATAATATTGTATATGTTCATGTTTGGGTTTCAAAATATATGGTTTGATCAATTTCATTAACCTGAGATAGGGTTCTAAAATTTTTTATCTTGATTTGTGGGACTATAAATATATATATTTCAACATTGGTTTATTGAATTTCGAACATATATATATATATATATATATATATATATATATATATATATATATATATATATGTATATGTATATGTATATGTATATGTATATGTATATGTTTATGTATATGTATATGTATATGTATATGTATATATATTGAGGTTGATTGAGATAACATATAGATAATAAGGAAAACAATGATTCAAACACTATATATTCGAGATTTAATTTGGGACTTACCTTTGTCTGTGGTGTTTTGTTTCTTGCTGCCCCTAAGAATTGTTGACCCTGTGAGTTTCTTCATTATGTTGTCTGTTTGAATTGTGAGAAACTGATGCAAGAAAAAAGATAAAACTAATACGTACTTAGTTGTTTATTTATATGATCAATAGTATTGAAATGAGAAAACAGAGAGGAGGTAAGCCGCTTCGCTAGGGTTCGGGTACCCATTGCACCGTCTTCGAAAAAGCATGGAGATCCATGTGAAGTCGGGTGCCCGATGACGTTACCTTGGGAAGTGAGAAGAATGAGGGACTGCCCCAAGCCATTGGCGGTGAGTGGTCCATGCCCCTACTATACCCCCACTTATCTTACTTGTTTGGGCTTTGGCGTTCGGTCGGAAGGGTTGATTAACTAGTGTACATCGTTCCCACTAGTGGGATCGGCTAGAGGCCCTAGTTAAATGAGAGGTGAATTCGAAATTGGGTTGCATGCTTGAGCGTGGTGTGAGAAGTGTGTTCCCCTTTGCTTTAAATGTCTATCTATGAAGGATTTTTATGTAACACCCCGTAAATTCGTTCAAGCTATACGACCGATAATTAATTCTTTTGGGCAGTTTATTTATTTTAATTGGGATAGTTCTTCCAATTTCGTATATAGATATATGTATATATATATATATATATATATATATATATATATATATATATATATATATATATATATATATATATATATTTCTTGGAACCCAAATTCATTATTTTAATCAAGAGCCCAATTCTTGAATTTATTCTTGTAAGGGATTTATTCTAATTTGGATCCTTACAATTCTTATGTGTAAGAGTATTCTTATAATGGCCCATTTCTAATATATATATATATATTGTCTCTAAGACATTTAATTCTTAATATTATGGGCTTTCTCTTATTCTAAGTATTTATTTATTTAAGAGATGAATTC
>CP025645.1:1048075-1065534 GCA_003576665.1 Ipomoea trifida
TGAAGTACCAATCGCGTTCAATATCTGAAATTTCTCCAGCGACCCAAAATTCTCCTATCTATGTATAAATGGTATTTAAAATGCGTTAGCAATTGAGCAATTGAATATTGAAATCAATTTAATATAAATTGAGTATAAATGATTTTGACCTTCTTATCATCATGAATATCCTTTAAAGAAGTCACTGTGATATTCTTATTTGACATAGTTTCCAACGATCCAGATCCAATGTTTCTGGATCTTGAGCTTATACTCCGTATGGAGTAAAGAACCCAGGCAAACTACTTAAAACAAATAACTTGTAATCATAAAAGATGTTATCAAATACATATTATACAGTGTGACAAAAGTAAATTGTGTCAATACCTATCCTTGAAAGCGAAAAGCTCGGGGCATTCGTAGTTGAACAAAACCTTAGTTGCAGTATAGGAACTGGAAATCCTAACCTCACCATCTAATATACAAAAAGTATTTGTAAATAAGTATATTCGACACAAATAAATTAAAATATACCATTATGTTATTACTCACCATTAGTGACCCTAGCTCTATATAGTTGTAGTATAACAATCAATGGCTCTGTTAAAACAAGATTAAACAAAAGGCAAAATGAAATCCACATGCTCGTCCCACAGGGTTACGGTCAATCGACTTTCTCTGAATAAAAACAAATTAATTTTGTAATAAAGGCTATATATTTACACGTGTCTGGATATCATGCTTAATGTAATCATGCTTAATGCAATCGACTTTCCCTAAACATTGTAAATTGGATATCATGCTTAATGAAATCTTTAATATTATTTACAAAAGAATATTTACGGTCAATATATTATTTTTGTATTTCGAAAGAAAATAGAAAGGCATAACAAATTTACAAAAGTGAATACCTACAATCCTCAATGACAAAATAAATCAACCTTTGGAAATTTTGTTTAACTTGAATATCTTTTGGCTCATGAATAGAAACAACACGACCAATCAAATTTGTGAAAATAATAAATGCAATAACATGACACAGGATTTGCCTAACATTAAATATAGAACGACATTAGAATGATAACTTACCAATTAACTGGTTACAAACAACACCTCCTGGAGCCTTTAAGGATCCAAAATCCTTAAATTGAAACATGTTTTTTGGAAAAATGGAATCATCTTGATCTGAAAAACTGATCACCGTCTCATTGTTTACTTTCAGGATGTATTTGTGCTCGCACGTCTTAAACCTCATGCGAGATGTATGCACAATGAAATTCTGAATGTCATAAACCTGTTTGATGTTGTATGTTACAGGGTGAGGTAGTGTGAAGGTGGTAAAACGAAGAGTCATGAACTCCCCGAGTGTCGTGTCTCTCGCGGATGGAAAATTGGAGAATATACGGGTTTCCTATCTTGAATTGTTTAGATAACGCGAAAGATGAACGTGTAGAGATTGGTAAAGTTGAATAGTGAGTATGCAAAGGTTAAGGAGATTTAAAAGGTAAATGTAAATAAAAACGGATGGGAGCTAGAATATCATGGAGATTGGTTCAAAACATACGGTTAAGGTTTGATTTTCATTGAGTTATGTTTGAAGGAGCTTGGAACATTGTCCTGAGTGGCGTCACACTCAGGCTCCCAATCCTCAGTCGGTTGGGGAATTTTGTCAAACACTTTGTCTACAAGTTCCCTCCGGATCTCATATTCTCAGATTGAGAGCGGGAGATGTGGGTAGTGGGCTTCATCTCTTTGCGATATCTCGCCAAAGAGATGATCCTATACTCTTGAAGAGATCGGGGCCCTCGATCTAACAAGGTCATACAAAACATACACACAATTTCAACATTCCCCAAAGAAATCAAACTCATTCATCAATCTTAGATCATGAACACAAAATCTTCATCCTTCCTAGCCCCCTACCCTAGGGATTAGCCCTTAATAGGCTTTAATAACATCATCTCATTCAAATAGAAAAGCATATTTACAAGATCAAAGTAAAAGCAAATAACTTTAGGAAAAAGGAAAAGCAAGAGAGTTCCCAAGAGAAAGCAAGTTACAATGAAAGAGTTTACCCAAAAGGATCTCAAGGCTATGGGGATCCAAATTCTCTTCTCCAAGGATCTCTTCCTTCTCTCCCTAATCCTATCTAACCTAAAGTGAGAAGTGAAAAATTGACAAAAGACTCCCTCCTCCTAGCTAAAATGTTCCTTAAATACTGAAATATCGCACAGGGTTCTGGTGCCCGTCCACGCCTGCTCACACGCGTGTGGACTGACGTGGATGCTTACTAGAATAATTCCACGCCAGATCACACGCGTGGTGATGCTTGTAGGCGTAAATCTCTCCGTTTTCGTCTCCTTTGTTGTTTCCGGTTTGGTCTTTGTGTGTGTCCCCGTGTGGATTGGTTCTTCTCTTCATTGCTTTATGCTTTCCTTGGTTGATTTCAGCCTCTGACCTTGTGGAAATCTTTCAAAACATACCACACAAGACTCTTTTGCAATTTGTTAGCAAAATAGCACGAAAACACATAATTGCACTCTTCAAGACTTTGTTTTGGCAGGAAATCAACTTAATTAGTTCTAGATAATTAGGTACTTTTGGCGTCTATCAAAGTTTCCACACTTTAGATTGCTCGTCCACGAGCAAATTATACGTTCAAAGCCTTCTCATTTAGATGCAAGAAGTATATAAGCTAAAGATATGCTCAATCTAATGATTAGTATTTCATTCAAAACACAATCTGCCAGGAGATGTGAAATCCTTCACAATATCTTCAAGGAATGATAAAAATGTGCCATACACTGCTATGAATATTTGAACAAAGCAAAACCCTTGTTGGTCATAGTTTGGACGATTGAGCAGTTCTCACAATATCAAACATGCAATCCAAAATTTTTATTCACCTCTTATTGTGCGAAGGCCTTAAGCTGATCCCCCTAGTGGGAACGATGTACAAAACCTAATCAATCGGCCTCCCTTATCGCCAAAGCCCAATGTAAAAGTAAGTGAAAATAGATACATGGGTTGCTCTCCGCCAGTGGCTTGGGCGGTAACTCATTCTTCTCACTTCCTAGGGTAACATCATCAAGCGACCCGACTTCACATGGAGCTCCATGCTTTTTCGAAGACAGTGCAATGGGTGCTTGATCCCTAGCGAAGCGGCTTACCTCATCTCAATTTTCTCATCTCCTAGGGCCATTTTATTGTGAGCAACCGACTCCAGATAGAGCATTTATGCATTTTGAAGACTATGGTTGCTCACCACGTTGCGAGATGGCTTTCCTCGTATCTTATCTCGGGGATTGGCTTTTTTGCCTTTTCTACTCTTTCTCCGAACAACCCCTTATGCCTTTTACTTCGGGAAAAGGGATATTTCACTCAATGCTCACTAGAAAGCTCTCCTTTTGCCCCATGTTCTATCTATGATTATTCAATTCCGGGTTTCGCTTAACTTATCTTTCAGAAATTAGGGGTTGCACACTCCCACTTCGAGAGATCCTTAACTAAGGTCTTTACAAAATAAGAGGTGAAAACCAAGCAAGCATGCAAATTTTCAAATTTTAGAGGTCAGAGTAGGGGTACTTTCAAGGTTATTCAAAGAGAAAACTTTTTGGCACAGATTTAGCATTCTCCAAAGATAGAATGAATAACAACACATGCTTGTGGCTTGATTATCTTTCAAACAAATGAGACATATCCTTATTAAGAAAATTTTCATTTTAAGCACAGCGTGCTCTTTCCACACTTTAGACCAAACATCGTCCTCGATGTTGACTTAGAATATAATGAAATAAGGACAAAACAAAACATGCATGTTTCCACACTTTAAAATTATAACATGACGTTCACATAATAGATATACGAGGGATAAGAGGTAAAGAACCTAGTAAGCATCCCACGTCATATTGCTCTCAAATGCTCATATAGATGATTCTCATGTTCTTGCAACGAGATCTGCATGGAAATATAGAACCTACGAAATAGGGAATCTTAACTCAGAGGGTTATTTGATAAAATAAGGTAAAGATAATAAGAAAGCAAGTTAAATGTCGGGTTGCCTCCCGATCAACGCTACATTTAACGTCTTTAGCCCGACGAGAATGATATGAGGATCTTGTTACTCAACATCCCAGGGTACTAGCCTGCAACACTAGACTATTCCCTGCGCATTCTCCATCCCATAGTATTTCTTGACTTGATGGCCATTGATTTTGAAAGTTCCTTTCTCGGGATGCATGATTTCCAAAGTTCCATAAGGAAAAATCTTTGTAACAACATATGGCCAGGTCCATCATGATTTAAGTTTGCCAGGGAAGAGTCGCAATCTGGAATTGAATAACAACACCTTATCCCCTTCAGTGAATTCTTTGTTCTTCTTAATGTGCATGTCATGGTAAAACTTTGATCGTTCTTTTTAAGATCTGGATGTCTCATAAGCAAGCAAACGCCATTCTTCTAATTCGTTAAGTTGAAACATCCTCTCTTGTCCAGCTATGGTTAGATCTTCATTCAGCTTTTTAATGGCCCAATACGCCTTATGTTCGATCTCAACCCGAAGGTGACACGCTTTGCCATATACAAATTTGTATGGAGTAGTCCCTATCGGTGTCTTATACGTAGTACGAAAAGCCAATAAAGCGCCGTTGAGCTTGTCAGCCCAATCCTTTCTATGCCGAGCCACAGTCTTTTCCAATATAGCCTTGATATCTCTAGTTGCATTCTCAATTTGCCTGGTAGTTTGAGGGTGGTATGGGACTCCTCCCCGATGTTGTATGCCTTGCTTTTGAAGTAGTCTTCGCATGAGCACATTTCGGAAGTGTGTTCCTCTATAGCTAATGACAACCCGTGGGACTCCAAACCTTGTGAATAATTTCTTTAGAAATCTTGTTACGCTCCTGGCATCATTGTTTCGAAGTGATTCTGCTTCAACCCACTTTGATACGTAATCCACTACTATAAGGATATATTTGAAACCTTTGGAGTTCGAGAAAGGTCCTGCAAAATCTAATCCCCATATATAAAAAATTTCGCATGTCAATATGTAATTCTGTGGCATCTCATCTCGCCCCGTGATGTTCCCAGTCCGTTGACATCTGTCACAATTTCTTATGCAAATCTGAGTGTCCCGAAATATCGAGGGCCAATAGAATCCTGCTTCAAGTGCTCTCCTTGCGGTTCTGTTTGCAGAGTGATGGCCCATTCGGTCGCACTCTCCTAGAATTTCATGTCCTTCAACCTCTGTCACACAACGTCGAATTATTTGATCAGCGCACACTTTAAAGAGGTATGGCTCGTCCCAGAAATAAAATCGAGGTTCGGCTTTTAATTTCCTTCTGGCGTGCGTATCCAGAAATTCTGGTAATTCACCCCCTACAAGGTAGTTGGCCAGATATGCATACCAAGGTGTGAGATAGAGACCCATCAATTTGTCCTCAGGAAAATTTTCATTTACGTCTCCAGTCGTATCTTGCCCCTTCTCATTTTCTAATCTCGACAAATGATCATCTGTAGTATTCTCAACTCCTTTTCGGTCCACAATAATCACGTCAAATTCTTGCAGCAACAAAATCCATCTAATCAGTCTTGGTTTTGCTTCAGGTTTAGACATAAGAAATCTGATAGCCGCATGATCAGTATGAATGATGACCTTTGACATCAAGAGGTACGATATGAATTTATCCAGTGCAAACACTATTGCAAATAATTCCTTCTCGGTCGTGGTGTAGGCTTGTTGTGGTTTTGTCCGCATTCGACTAACATAGGCAATTGGCTGAAATTTCTTGTCATTTTTCTGCACTAGCACAACTCCAACTGCAAAATTACTTGCATCACACATTAGCTCGAAAGGTTGATCCCATTTTGGTCCTACAGGAATGGGAGTATGTACCATAGCATTCTTCAAATCCTGGAATGCCTTCATAGCATCCTCATTTAGTTCAAATATAGCATCCTTTTCCAACAATTTAGTCAATTGTCTTGCAATTTTCGAGAAGTCCTTTATAAATCTTCTGTAGAATCCAACATGTCCTAACAAACTCCTCAAGGATGTCACATTGTGCGGTGGTGGCAGGGTTTCAATGATCGTTGTTTTAGCTTTGTCAACCTCAATTCCCTTTTTCGAAATTTTATGTCCAAGCACAATTCTTTCCGTAACCATGTAATAACATTTTTCCCATGATAATGCCAAATTCATCTGTTGACATCGTTCTAACACCTTCTCTAGATTTCCAAGGCATTCTTCGAAAGTTTCTCCAAAAATTGTGAAATCATCCATGAATACTTCCATAAAATTACCAATGAAATCTTCAAAAATAGCCAACATGCAGCGCATGAAGGTAGCAGGGGCGTCACAGAGACCAAACAGCATCCTTCTGTAAGCAAACGTACCAAACGGACAAGTGAATGTTGTTTTCTCTTTGTGAACAAGAAAATGTGAAAAGTGTATATATTTGAATTTCAAAGTGCGCGGATACAGGTCTCTATCTAGAAAACCCTCTAATTCTTCACTTGCTTTACTTGACTTGAAACTTTAACTGAAGGGCTTCCGGACTCAAATGGCTTGATCTTCAGTTCGCTTTAACTTAGCTTGAACACTTGAATATTTGGTCTTCAATCAACTTTAGCTTGGCTTGATTTCTTCAATTCAGAGCTTCTTCAGGTTCTTCAATTCCTCAAGTGTGTGTTTTTTTTTAATGAATGAAGGGCTCTATTTATAGGGGAGAATATGAGAGACTTTTATTGGGCTTCAAACTCTTCAATATTATCCCTATATTATTTAGGATAATATGAATATTTATCTAGAATGTATCTAGCCACTATTGCATCCAAATTCATAATCTTATCACATATTCAAATTAAATAATTAATTTAAATATACAAATATTTATCACATATTTAAATTAAATAATTAATTTAAATATATAAATATCTCTTGCTGGACCAGACATGTATCAACCCACTAACCATCAATTATATTCAATTTGGGTCATTGGGCCAATTTAATTGGACAATTTAATTAGTCCAAATAAATCAATAATCAGCCCAATTATATCAAAATGAAGCCCATAACATATGAATCAGCCCATTTGTTGGCTTCAAATTTTCTGTGTCTACAAATTGCCCCCTCGAGACTTGTCGGGACATGCTACTTGATGTACTTGGAGCGAGGAAGCCTCGAAATTTAATTAAGGAATATCCATCTAGTATTTTCATCTTCCAGGAATCAATTAAGCCCACAATAATTTTCAATCATATTGGGCCTAATGCATCTAATTTTGAAGGCCATTTCAATTTCAAAATCCAATCAAAGAGATACCCCAAAATCATAAGCCATTTCAATTTCAAAGCTTTACTCAAATTAGTGCAGAAAACTCTTCCTCAAGTATGATTCAGCGCAATTGAGTTAAGCATTTCATCAACTTTCGAATCCCAATCAAACTTTAACTCCTCATTAGTCCAGACTTTCATTTTAACTTTGAATCCTAATCAAAGTCACGTTATGCTGTCAAGAAATACCTATAAATAAGGCATTCCGCCATCACAATTTCCACTAGTGAAACGAACGAGACCTAGAGCAAAGAAGAAATCAAGAAGTGCATCCAAGATTGACCCAGGTAATCTTAATTAAGTGATATTTTCTTCAAACTTTTCTTGCAATTTTATCCCTGCCCTGGACTGCTTATTGCACGCCATTTTTACCGAAGAGCCGCTTCTTGCTTCGCACGGCTTGTTGGGAGAGATGATAGGGCAAACGAAAAATTCGCACGCAACCTGAACTCCAGTTCTCGTGACTCCCTTCTGATCTGCTACCGTCTGGAATCAACTTTTTTTTCCTCGCTAAAAATCCGTTTCGCTACAAAATTTTTCACGGCGCTGCGAACTGCTCTTGACTTTGTGATTTCACTTTTCTTTTCCTTTTCAATACCTTGCTTGCGTGGCTCTAATTTTGATGGACAACACAACACTATTGCATGTTTGAAAGGAATTAATTCTAATTCCTCATCACAAGTTGCTTTTTCCTCAATTTCGATTTTGACTTTTTTTTTCCTTTCCTTTCATTGTTTTACTTCATACAGACTTACACATGCATAATATGCATACACACACGTATAGTGCAAAATAACATATATACATGCATATTATATATGCACTAATGTACGTGCATAGTCCATGATTTTCTAATTTTAATTAGTACACAAACGCATAATTAGATTAAGTATGCATATATGTTTACTTCTGCCACTGCCTTGCTCAATGATGTAGTACATAATATGTAACACCCCAATTTTCACATCTTGGATTTATTACAAAATCCTTAAAATATAATACATTGCGGAAGCATCCAACCAGCAGAAAACTGGGGGTTACCGCCACGCTTAGGTATCTCTCCTATACCCAAACGCTAAGGCTAAACTTACAACATCGAATAACCACATCAATATTCCAACTTAATACATATGGAAATAATTCTTCCAGGGTGTCTATTCTAGGATAGAGTAGTCTTCAACCTCGACTCCCATCCTATTCTGAGCTCATCGGCCACAGGGGCCTACGCTAGACTGCATCTAATAAAGGACACAATGAAGTGTAGTTAGCACGACGGCTAAGTAAGGAAATCCATTGTCACTTAAAAGTAGACAAAGGTTTGAAAACATAACAATTTGAAAGCTTTATAAAGTTTTTCCCTTGATTTGAAAATCCACCTGCAACCAAATGATTCGTAGATAGCATAATAGCGTATATACGTTAAATCATGTAAAGCTTTTCTCATAGAAGAGATATTCATTTCCTCATTATTGTTTCAAATAAAATATGTGCCAATAATCACAACTTCCACATGTATGCACCATATCATACTCATAATCCTAATCATACTCATACTCATACTCATCCTCATACTCATAATTATCATCATAATCATATAAACATTTAAATAGAAATAACCATCTTTTACCATAATGAAGTTAAAGATATTCCAATTCACACCATAATTTCCTTCTCATTTCCATCATCTCACCACAACCTAGTTATTCCAACTAGGGGAAGCAGATCTAGGACCTTTAGTGTGCACACCCCTTGTCGGGATTCCAAGCCCGCAGGTTAGTCACTAGCTCTAGTAACCCTGGATATGTTTCTACAAGGTTACTCAAGTGGTTAACACCAATCATTTTGGGCCCAATGTTTGTAATTCCATTATGAATGTTAAAAAGGAATATCTTCCAACTTCACACCTTGATTTCATTTTGTCTCATTCTTTACTTTCTCGCTTTATGCATTTTGAACAATATAGGTATACCTTTGCATATATATATATATATATATATATATATATATATAAGGTTGTAAACACATATACATGTCTACTATATATATATTCATCACAACATAATCGTATACTAGTTACCTCATATAATCATCCACATAGTCTACATATATTCATGATATACCACAATCACACCAATCTTCATCTACTA
This sequence comes from Ipomoea trifida, assembly GCA_003576665.1. Lineage (NCBI taxonomy): Eukaryota > Viridiplantae > Streptophyta > Magnoliopsida > Solanales > Convolvulaceae > Ipomoea > Ipomoea trifida. The sequence continues at coordinate 1,057,531 of CP025645.1, forward strand.
AAATCTTTATATCCATACTTTATCAAGAAATTCATGAATATCATGGTGGAAAAGGTTTTGGACAAAAGTTACCATCTTCTTTCTTAACCGTAAGTTTTCATAAACATTTTCACTTGCCAAAGGCTTTTCAAACGTAGTTCAAGTACGAGCAAAATTTGGAAGAAAACAAAGTTGAGAAAATACTGAACACAAGCTGGTCACTCATCGGATACTTATATATTTCTACTAACACTACATATATCCATTCCCAATACTTATTCCTTATCATGAATCCCAGTTCCTCTTACAATCCGATCATCATCGGTGATCCATAATCATGGTTCCACCATTAATTAATAATAGATAGTTGTCCTTGTCACTATCGTCATCAACAACTTTCACTATCATCAACACCATTATAACTTAAGGAAATCACACATCTATAATCGACACTTAGTCACCATAATCCAACAATTAACCTTAATCATTCTTAAGCATAATTATTGTCATTAGTAACTACTAACCTTGTAATCCATCATCGACAACAAGTCAACAACATTATAACATCATTATCAAGTCATCGAAAGCATTAACACCATTATTAACCATAATCCATAATTATCCATTAATCTAAACCATTAATTCATAATCACCAATTCATAACTCATGTACCATAATTATAGCATTATATATCACACCACCATAATATAATTCAACATCTTAGCTCAACAACATAATGACATCACCATCTCAATAACGTATCCATCATTCCATCATCCTCATTTAATTCCATCATTAATCCAATCTTTAATCATAATCCTTATAAGCTCATAACCTTCATAACTTTCCTTATTTATTAATAAGAATAATAGTTCCTAATCACCATTATCAATAATCACCACCCTTAACCATAATTCATATTGATTTCAAACCTTAAATCACTAAACCATAACTCATTAATTAGACCACAATTTCTCACCTTCAACAACTTACCCATCTATAATTAACATAAACCTTTATTCATTAGTCCAACATTATCCTCATCACTAGGCTTCAACGTGAACCAAATCATCAATCTATATCATAATCTTAGCATCCTCTCATTACTCAATAATCACCATAATTAATCCTTAAGTACTCTTAATCATTACCTTAATCCACCATCATTAATTAACAAAATTCATTAAACAACCCATGATACTCATCCTGAATCTATAATCATTCTCATAACCTCTTATTCATTACAACCCCATCATCAAACATCAATAATAATAATCAAAGCTTATACGATTTGATCTTACTCCCGAACCTACTGGACTCCACTGGACGCACAGTTGTCCAACACATTCCGCCTATTCTGGACTCAGTTTGGCGCAGTCGAAAGATTGAGCCAGTAAAGATAGTTCCCGAACTCTTTTTCACTTGAAATTTTTATGGTAGAACCCCAACTTATAGTACTTGATGTCCATAAAAAGTTTTGGTCATTTTGGTTCGAATAAACACAGGAAATTCCATTTTTTGCCCTTGGCAGTGTGCTGTCCAGCACCTTTCCTCTCTGGACCAGTTTTGGGAAAAATTCCGAAAACCATACTTGTACTACTCCAAAAATTATGAAATTTTATATGCAGCTTCTACACTTATAGAAATACATCTCAAAAAAAATTGAATCAAAATACCTTACAATTTTTCCCAGAAATTCTCGGAAGTTACTGCCAGAAATCTGTCCTGATTTCCTTTCACTATTTCCACAAGTATAAGCTATATGGACATAAATACAATATACAAGCATATCCAAGCTATGAACATGTATACAAAAATATTCCCAAAGCTCCAAAAACACCATGTTTCAACCAAAATCAATTATCCAAATTCAAGTGACTAATTCCAACTTAAGGGAATTCCTTACCTCAAAGTGGTCACAAACCCTTAGGAATAACTTTGGATGATTTCCCCAAATTCCACTTTGAAACCCTAGGTTAAAACACACCATAAAAAAAAATTTCAAGAAATACTCTCAAATTCAATGCTCTAGGAAGGAAAATATAACTTTTACCGAATAAAACGAAGACTTACCGAACGTTTGGAGACTTTTTAAAGAATTGGCTATGGTAGTTGAAGCTTGGTGAGGAAGATGATGAAACTTCTTTCCCCTTTTCCTTCTTTAATATTTCAGCAAATGACCAGAAAAAATGGAGAAAGTCCTTATAAAGCAAGATAAAATTTTGGATAATATTTGAGTGACACATAAATCCCTATGGTAGTTTTAAGAAAATATCTCAATTTAGACAGTTCGGGGTCAAAACAGATGAATTTTCGGGTAGAAAATAATTTAAATAGAATATTCTTGAAACCACAATTTTATTCCAGTCAAAAGCTCCAATTTGGGCTAGGTTCGGTACACCGCGAAATTTCGCGATGTACGAAAAATAAATTTTTGCTGCTATGGCTAATTTAATTCAATAGGAAATTCAAGAATAATAGTATGGTGCCTACTAATCCATTTCCTAGGAAAATCGGAACTGAAAAATTCGTCCTAAAAAAATTTTACGGTTCATGACCTGCACGAACGATCGCAACTTAATACAACTATACTTCCTTATAAAAATTCCTTTGAAGTATCTGAAGATTCATAACTTATGAATGTCAACGCCTTATGATAAAGTAATAATGTTAGGAAAATACGGGGTATTACATAATATGCCACTATTAGATACGTAGTGGACAAATTTCGGTACTTCTTAATTATTGATAAACTTGCTCTTCTTATACTGCAGCACTTTCTTTTTTTTTTTTTTTTGAGAAAAATACTGCAGCACTTTCAGGAACATGGATTTTCAAGATCATACTCATCCTAACGGTCAGAGGAGTCTCATACTAACGAATAATAGGAACGAACACACGGTTACATTGGTCGTTGACTCGCCTTTAGTACAACACCCCTTGCCAGGACTAGTAGTGTCATACCGCGAAAGCAATTGGACACCCGAATACGATCTTCCTCCCTCTCAAGTTTGGACTCTACAACCTGGTCTACTCCACGAATCCTTCGCAGACACATTCCCATCGTTAGGAAAACGCATACTTGACGGTGAAGTCTCTTGGAGCAATCACCTAAATTTTGATGGTGAGTTTTCTTTCACCAAAGGCTACTGGGAATGGGCTGAGGACATACTCAGCCACTATGGCAAAGTGCTTAGGAAAGGGTCCATTTATGATGCTGTGTATGCATCATTATTTACATATGATCGCAACACGAGCATCATCCAGGCCTTTTGCGAAACATGGTGCCCACTAACGAATACTCTAGTGACATCACAAGGCGAAGTGACTATCTCACTTCGGGACTTGCACATTCTCGGTGGATTGCCCCTACTTGGCGAAGCGTACGATGAACGCATTCCCACTGCTTTGGAGCTGAACAGGTCTCACAATAGTACACACTTTTACAAGAGTTGCTCCTACCTACTGGCTGCTTTCCACCACTTGAGTAATCAAGAAGTTGACTCCCCTCATGTTTGCGCCTCTCAATGGATCGAATTTTGGTGTCGAAAATCGCAGAGATACCAAGCTCCCTTAGCTCGTAAGGAAAAAAAGGGCAGGAGATCTCGTCCAAAAGCTACGTACAACTCGAGTGGGATCATCGATGCTTTCGAAGGTTGGTCAAGTGTTAGCGATGCGCCCTTTAAGACACTTGGCATTCCACGAATCCAAGAGGAAGAGATTTACTTGGCAGCATTCTTAGCATGCTGGCTCTGTGTATTTGTGCTCCCAAGTACACCTTCAAATGCCATTCCCCCAGAGACCTTTAGAATGGCTTGCATCATGGCTCAAGGACGTCGAGTATGTCTCGCAGTCCTTGTCCTTGCAAGCATTTATCATGGCCTAAACTTAATCTCACGAGCTATTTCCCCTGGTTTCATTAAATCTACCTTTCCTTATCACTATTTGTACGGGTGGCTATCAGCATATCTCAATACCTACTTCGAGGCTCCCAACCTTATGTCTCCGCGCCCAAGGATGGTTTCCTTTTCGGGAGAGGGTGGTGCAATGTTTTATAGCGAAACTGACGCTTGTAAAAAGATCTTCAAGGGAGAATCCATCAATTGGCTTTACGCATCTCAGCTCGTAACCATTATAGAGACTACATATTTCATGACGACGGTAAAGGCATTGAGGAAGACTTGGAATACTTCTTATGCCTTCGCCCTTGCAGACTCATACTGCGTCAAGGGCAACAATGCGTGGCTGAACATTACACGCCGCACCGATTCAGTAGGCAATTTGGATTTTATCAATCTCATGCCCCTGGTTGCCTTACATTAGACAAGCGTCGCATCTCACTTGATGAGGGATTAAAAGAATGGCGTCAATATGCTCATACGGGGTCCCTATCAAAAGCGACATTTCCTACGAACCCGATAGCACTAAAGAAGCACCATTCTAGCACATACAGGACTTGGCTTCGGCAGGTGAATGCCAGCTTACTTGAAGATCACATCTCGCAACTAATCACTCTTGGAAACCTATCCACATCCAAAATAGGAGAAGACAAAGACGCCCCCAAGAAAGACAAAGAAGCTGAGCTGTCTCAAGATCATTCTCATAAAAGAAAATCAGTGATAGAAGATCATCTTGAGAAGAATTCGGATGAGAACACCCCAAGCCACAAGGGTCGGCATTGGAAAAGGCCTAAACAAGACTCATCAGCAGAGGTTATAATCATTTTTCCTTTCTCGTAAATCACCCTTCTTACAAACATCTTCTAAATGTTGTTGTTTTCCTTTTGAACAGGTTGTAATTGAACATAATACAAGCAAAGATGCACAATCTTCAAATCAACCTCCATGCGATGAAGAGAACAATGAAGAATTGAACTCTATCAACCCATCGAGCCCCTTGGAGATAGTTCAAGAAAAGACCCCTTCCATTGCGCCTCAAGTACTGAAATCAACACCTCGGGCTTCTATCTTCCAAAGTACAGATTTCTTCCTTTCAACATATAAAGCATTTGTTGTTAACTTTTGGAATACCATTCGCGAAACATTGAGTGCGACCCCGATCGATGAGATTTCTTCTCTTAAAGAAAGCACTGAAAGAAATATTCAATTGATGAAAAAGGATGGAATAGATCTAACAGTCTTAACGGAACGAGTGACCGATTTCTTCGAGAGAGCTCAAGGATATGGCCAGATTCGTTCTAAGGCTTTAGAGGCTGCCTCACGAAAAGTCCAAGATGAGATGTTACCCTTAGCAGAAGATGCTCTTACAAAGGCCCAAGAGGAGTACTCTAAACTTCAAGAGTTACTACTTGATCACCGAAAAGCTTTAGCAGACTCTAATGGGCAACAAGATGATCTTGAGATCAAGATAAAGGATGCCAGGAAGCTTATAAAAAGATCCAAAGCACAACTCAAGGAAGTCCATGATCAAAAGCAAAAACTTGAAGATCTTATCACTAAGGCCCAAGAGGAACTCGATGATGCACAAGTTGTCGTCTCAAATGCTGAAGAAGAAGTCATACGCATTCAAAACAATAATGTGCTGGTCGAAGATACTGAAGAGGACTTGAATGCTGCTAGGAATGAGGTGGAAGCACACAAAGTAGACCTCATGAATCTCAACTTGTTCTAGATTCAAACTTTTATCATTACTTCGCTTTTAGTTCGTTTTTCCCTTAGAGCTTCGATTTTTACTTCGTTTTAGCTCGTTCTTCCTTTATTGAATTGTTAAAGAATACTTCCCTTGCAATTTAATAAAAGAATATATTTTCCATTTTCTTTATTGTCACTAAACATGAATGACAACTACCATAAACCTTCTCTTTAAAAGATTTACATGGACACAGGAAATTCTGGACAGATTCGTGCCTTCACTTCCCCTTAAACTTTGACCCTTCAAACGTTGTATTCAAGCCTAGATGTCTTCATGAAAGTTGTAGCTCTGTAAGTTAGCTTTCCAAGGACACCTAGATCATCTCAATCTGATCAACATAAGCCGAGATATGACCAAAATACTAAACAGTGGTCAATCGCTGCGGGAATGCATGCTTTGGCAATTATCTTCCATTCCAAGACTTGCAATGCTCTCCATACTTCTCCTCTTCTTTTCCATGCCCATATTGCTTGTCTTGAATTATAATAAAATCACCATCTTAGAAACGAATTGGAGTTTTCTTTTGTTATGACTGAACTTAGACAATGAAACTTCTAAGCTGCCTACGTACTCCCATGAAGGAGATCAAGTCAAACGTAGTTCAAATAACTTCTTGAATAGTTAATGCCGTACACAGTTTAAACTCTTGCGGGCCAGGAGCTTACCGTACGCAGATTATACTCATGCGGGTCAGAAGTGTCTATGACTTGGGCCCACCCATAGACAAGTGAGATGTTTAGCAGTTTAACCACGTGCAAACATTTTTGGTGGACTTCTTCTCATTCATCAAAGTATCATGGCCATGCGATCACCCTCCAATTCTTGGGTGCCTCCATGTCTTGACCATTTTCATATGTAGCATAACTCGATTCCATACTTTCTTCATTTTCTTCTTGCATGGAAGTGTGCACGATAATCTTTGGCCGAATCTTTAAAACTTCGCCACACAGAACATTGACATCAGCTTCTCGTCTCATACGAGAAGGGACTGCACTCTTGATTTCCTTTGATGGTTCTGCGCCAAGAGGAGACTTGGTATGCTTCTTAATGGTAGGGATAGGTCCAAGTCTCTCATGCACAGACTTCTTCTTGACTTCCTTAGGACTTGCCCCCAACCTGTTAAAGACTGATTGTCGTGACCCCACCTTACCAATCCTGTCAAAAACAGATTGTTTCTTATCTCGACTTTGCTTATCTTGACTTTGCTCCTCAATTATAGTAATGCAGTTTTTTGCAGCTCGATTTATGAATATCTTCACGGGTTTCGGTGGAACATACCCTAACCCCTTACGTGTATGAACTTCTTGCTGTTTTGAAATTCCTTTGCCACCAACTTCTTGGATAAGCCTTCCCAACCTTTGTGGCTCCTTAGGATCGTAACCAGACTTGGCTAGGAGTTTGTAAGCATTTGGATCAAAGCCTTCAGTGCGCTGCGTGGGCAGTACTTTGACTATCTTATCGTTGCTTCTATCTTCAAGCGACTCTTCTACTTGAGCTTTAAGCGTGCCAATACTTTTAAGAGGAAAGACAAGTTCCTTGCTTGGTTGATGCTGCTCAACAACTTGTTTTCCCTTCCATTTTGGGTCAGGCGACGCATTGACTTCACTTTCGTCAATCTCTTCTACGACAACTTGCTTCTTCATATAGAACTTCGCATCAGCAAAGTAAGACTTAGCTTCAGTGAATGGGCTCTCATCACCAACCACCTTCTCTACTACTCCATTTTTCTCATACATCAAACATTGATGCCACGAAGATGGAATCACCCCATTCTCGTGTATCCATGGTCGTCCCAGCAACAGGTTATATGATGGTCTTGCATCTATAATGTGACATAATATGCTTGAACTTAGCTTTCCAACTGTTAACTCGAGTCTAATGACACCCAATGCTCTTTGCCCCCTTGATTAAATCCTTGAATCATCAGGCGACTTTGGGCAAGATCATCTACAGAGAACCCAAGATCTTTCAAAGCTCGAAGTGACAAGATGTTGACAGCTGACCCTTGATCAATTAGAATCCTTTTAAGTTTCTTCTCACATGCATAGCCCTCAACAAACAATGGGCGATTATGAGGTATACCACCAAGTAGTAAATCCTCATCGTTGAATGTGATCTCGGCAGAATAGGAAGTAGCCTTATACATTTGAACTTCCTCCCCTTCGTCTTCTACATGTGACGACGAGCATTCTCCTGCCTCAATTGGCGCATCATTGGTGTTCAAACATGAACTAGATATGCATACTTTTTTCGAATTAAACCCCTTCGGCATGTATTGAGCCAGTGTCATAGGGGTTCGTGACTTGCTAACATCTTTCTTCATCTTTAGCTTATAGATAGGGCCTTTTGATGGACCCTTTTCAATCCATTTCT
>CP025645.1:1083362-1096855 GCA_003576665.1 Ipomoea trifida
ATATATATATATATATGTATGTATTAAATTGAAAGAACTAGCCCAATTAAAATAATTAAATTGCCCAAGGAATTAATTATCGATCGAAAGGCTTGAACGAATTTACGGGGTGTTACATTAACCACGTGCAAACATATTTGGTGGACTTCTTCTCATTCATCAAAGTATCATGGCCATGCGATCACCCTCCAATTCTTGGGTGCCTCCATGTCTTGACCATTTTCATATGTAGCATAACTCGATTCCATACTTTCTTCATTTTCTTCTTGCATGGAAGTGTGCACGATAATCTTTGGCCGAATCTTTAAAACTTCGCCACACAGAACATTGACATCAGCTTCTCGTCTCATACTGCACTCTTGATTTCCTTTGATGGTTCTGCGCCAAGAGGAGACTTGGTATGCTTCTTAATGGTAGGTAGAGATGTCAAAACGGGCCCAACCCGTCGGGTTGGGCCCGTTTACCTGTGCTTTTGGACGGGTTGGGTCAATGAAATCCCAACCCGTCCCGTATTGGGCCCGGCCCATATAACCCGAGTGGGAACACGGGTTATACGGGTTGGCCCGTGGGTTAGACGGGCCAACCCGTATAGCCCGTGTTCCCACCCCCCACCCTCAAATATATCATGTAAATGTCATATTGTATTTAATATTTTAAAACATTGTTGCTAACAAGATTTGAACCCATGCCCTTTCACATAACTTACCACTATTTAAACCAATTATGCAAAGGGCCTTTGTTGAACATCTTTATATACATGTATATTTATTTAGATCATTCAAGCATTATATAAAATTTATTTATATTAAATTTATTACAAGTATTAATTAATACATTTAATTGTATCTTTATATTAATATTAATATATAATTAATTTATTTATTTATATTAAATTTATTATTAGTATTAATGAATGCAATTTATCTTTATATAAATATTAATATAAAATTTATTAATTTATTTATATTAAATTTATTACTAGTATTAATTAATACAATTAATTGTATCTTTATATAAATATTAATATAAAATTTATTTATAAAATTAAAGTGTAATTATATATATGTGTGCATGTATGTGTATTGTGTATATAATCTGTATATATATAAACATACATGGAGTTTGTTCAAAAGGTTTGATGTGCTTGGTTGGGAATGGTTTTAATTCTTAACTCAGAGGTGAAGGGTTCAATTCCTAACTTATACAAAATAAAACAATTTTAATAATATTCATTCTATTGAGATTTTGGTTTGTTGTGCCCGTTGGCCTTTAGCGATTTTGGTTTGTTGTTCCCGTTGGCCTTTAGCTCCTAACCGTTGATTGATGAGTTGCAAGAAATGTATAAGCTACTATAATATAGAAAATGGATAACAGAGAGAATGGAGACAAGGAGAAGGGAGATTCTTATTCCTCACCTCATAGGACATATTACAAAGGGTATATATAATAACAACTATAACGGAAAGGAATAATGGAGACTTAAATATAATAGTCGTTACAGCTGTTATATTACTACATAATAATGGCCACAAATACAATTATTTATAACACTCCCCCTTGGACATTATTAGACAATGATCTTGCCTCGTCAAAAACTTGCTAGGAAAACCCTGTGGGAAAAACCTAGACAATAAAAGAGTATATGGTACATGAATGGTACATTCAAATACTTTCATGCCTCGTTAAAAACTTCACTAGGAAAACCACGTGGGAAAAACCTAGTTGAAGAAAAGAGTACATGATATTTATAAACTCATATATAGTCCTTGTTGCCTCATTAAAACCTTACACTAAGAAAACCCAGTGGAAAAAAAAACTTAGTTAAGGGAAAAGAGTACAACCACAACTTGCTGCATTTAATCTTCAGGATTTACAAGAGTTGGTGGTCTTCTAGACCAATAATTTATATGTATGTTGTTGCTCCCCCTCAAGACAACAATTTTCCTGATTGCCTCGTTAAAAACCTTAACCTAAGAAAACCCGGTGGGAAAAACTTAGTTAAGGGAAAAAGAGTACAATCATAAGCCTTCAGGGCATTAGGAACTATAGTTGATTTCATTGTAAGGATAATGACAATCAAAATACGGTCATAGAACTTATGGTTCTACAGTAGTGCTCCAATAGTAATAGACTTCAAGTCTCAAAATATCCTCAATATCAATTTTGAGTCTAAACGGTTCCTATCTTCTTCAAAAGATATAACCGTTAGTGTGATAAGTCAATCATATTTATCTATGTAAAAACTTTTCTGTAATTATCAAGGAAATACTTGATCTGCAGGTCGAGATAATATTTGATTTTCCAAGTCCTTTTATTTCTAAAATTCATTTTTAGAGCTAATACCATTAAGCTCTTTACGATTTTTATAATACCAACATAGGTTGTGCTGACGATTAGTAACCCCTTAATAAGTACTAATGGTATATATTGATTTTCTTACTTCAGGAGGAAATTACTCAGTTAATTGCTTTACGATTTAAGTAAAGCCTTTGTACTTCAACAACAAACATGTTGTAATATTTATTTTGAGAATTGTAGATTCATCAAGGGCTTCTCAAATAAACGTATCATATTTAGTAATTCTATATGATCATTTACAACTCAATAAAGGACACTTATGGTACATATTATCCCTTCGAAATGAGGGTAATAACTCCATTCGTAATTCTTTAAAGAATTCATAATGACACATAATTCCTTCTTCAAAAGGAGAATTACTCAGTCAATTTATAATATGTGCTAAAGGTTATATAAAGATCATTTCGTCCAATGACCTTATTTTCATATGGTCACGACGTTTATTAGCTGTATATCTAACTTTATTCTGCCATTTATCTTGTATAGCGAAACTTAATGTCATCGTTCATGGGAGATTTGATTAAATTAATCAAGGGTATCTGCGTGAACCCTGTGCTACAAAAACTCGCTATTATGTCACCTCATCATTTTTATTTCTCTTTCGTACAAACATCCATTTGGAACCAACAGGGTTAACATTCAATGGTGTGTTATAAAGAGAATATATTTTAGCGAGTCGAGCTATGTCTTAATTGCTCCTTTAAATATTAAATAATGAGGATGCATCTAGCACCTCACCTGGATCCAGTTTATTTAAATGAGCAATTATATAGGCATGTGTTGTCGACAACTATAATATATAATTTTCTCCCAAATTCATGATAATTTTTAAGTTAATCAGATCGTTGACATTTCCCAAATATTAAGATCTGATCGTTCCGCATCCCTAGTATTATATTTGTTTGGTGCACCTTACTAGGGTTTTCGTCTTCAGGACATAATTATTTTAAGACAAAAGTGACAATATTTCTTTATTAGATCTAGTATTATGTTTCATATCTTTTAAATCGATATTTCTCCTACACTTCTAGTGTCAAGGAGTATCGATTATATATATGGGACCTAGTCACTCTTTTATTTGGCAGATATGTTTGATATCTTTCTGAATATTCCAATTCAGTCTTATTGGTACGTGGATTTGAAGATCTTTTCATTTATATGAAATTTCACGGCATTCTATATCAACTTGATCCTATCTCCCCCTAATGCCGAGAATCAATCTTCATGCAGTCAATGTATCCATTGTGTCTCTCGGAGGGGCGATATATGAGACAACAAATGGAGGTTGTAGAGGTGTATTACGGTGGAGGTGTAGTAATTTTGGACTGCATTGATAGAACCGCAGATGTGGGAAATGTGTATTTATAACCACGTACTAAATGTAAGGGAGGATAAGGATATGCAGTGTGCCGAAATTTAAGCAGCCTGAGTATTATAATTCCCCAGCAAGTATCAGGCACACTGGAGTTTTTGAAAAAAAATAACTAACAAGAGCGTTTGCTTTAGGCAAGGCATCTTGGTTGAATCATCATTGTAATGTAGGTTCCAACAAAACGCTTCGGGGTGTGGTACGCATGTGACAAGCGCCTTTTACACCCACACTTGGAGCATACTTGTTGATGGGCCAAAGTTATTAAGTTGGATTATAATTTTTCATAAGGGCAAATTAAGGTCTAGTAACAACATGTGTAACCTTACAAAACTATGTCGTCGTTTTGTGGTATGCAACCCTAAAAATAAGATACCAACTCTTTGTTAATATATTCTAGAAGCGAAGCTCACTTCATGGCCTATAGCAAATAAGTATTACGAACGAGAAATACTATGATGGTCCATATGGCCACAAACTAAAGCAAATTTGAGAAAATAAATATTCTCAAATTTGGACAAGAGGATTGTAATTGTGAGCTAAAAAAAATGAGGGTTTACCCTTAATAAACATGGGCCCAAAAGAACAATGATGGAAAAAGATTTGAAGAATTTGGATTAATGAAAGATTTAAACCCAAATGAAAATAGCCTAGAATATTCTTTTCTCAATTTGCTTTGAATTATCCATACGGCTGAGGGAAAGAAAAGAAAATAAAGGATTGGCCCAAAAAAAATTTCACAAAAAAAATAGGAATTGAATATATATAAACATATATAAAACAATTGGGTCATTAGGCCCTAACCATTAAAAGCCTTTTTGTGTTTGTGAAACCAAAAAAAAAAATCCATATTCTGATGTATATTATATGAAACCCTAGCTTCAAATAATATCATAATACGAGAAAAAGGGCAGAGACGCGCAGAAACTGTCACGACCGGAGCCACCGCTCGCCGTCATCGCCGGAGCCGCAATCGCCGCCGGGTCCGCAGGAACGCAAAAGGCGAAAAAAACTCGTTGACTGAGGCTACCTGCGATTTCGGTGGAACTAATGGCGACTGCCGGCGCCGCCTTCTTCCGTCGCAGCGCCACTCGTCCACGATAGCCAATCGTGAATGGTAACAGCAACCTCACCCAGGAGAGCCAACAAGAACCGGCGCCTAACGACGCCGCCGTTCTCTGCCGGAAATCCATGTCGCGGCCCTCTACCGGAGCGCCGCGCCTTCGTCTATTGCCGGAACGCCGGTGGCTCAGTCCCGCGTCGCGATCGCCGAGCAACGCCGCCTTTTCCATCGCGGATCATCGAATCACGACGCGGTCGCACAATAAAAAGGTGGATCAAAGAGGGGAAAACAGGTTTGGATTGTTTAATCATTTTCGAAAGAACATATCCGAAATTTGCTGATAGTTTTTCAAAAAAAAAAAAAAAGCTCTGTAATAGGTTCCCTGGGTATCCTCTTTTTATCAAAAATTGCTTGTTTATGATTCCCTGTTGGCCCCAAAGTTGCTTGGAGAGATTCTCCATATATGGTTCAATTAGTCATCCTGTTTCTATCTTTCTACTAGCATAGTTCTTAAAAGGGTTTGATTTTTAAGAATAAAAGATATATTAGAAGCAGGAACCATAAAACTATTCCGTAGAATAATGTAAGCAAAATTATGATTAAAATGTATACTGACAGGAATATGCTCACATAATATGCATAGAACAATATATTGCATACTGGAAAAAATCATACATTCATATACATTGAATTCATGCAGATAAACAAAATGTACAAGTAAAAATACTTGTACATATATGTATATTACCATAAAGCATATAAGCATATTATCAAATTCACATATATAGAAATGCAAACATATGCAATTTTACATAAAAACTTTATAAAATTACCATTCACCACGGGGTATTTGAGCGTGCTGATAACGTGTTGAGATTTTGGTTTGTTGTGCCCATTGGCCTTTAGCTCCTAACCGTTGATTGATGAGTTGCAAGAAATGTATAAGCTACTATAATATAGAAAATGGATAACAGAGAGAATGGAGACAAGGAGAAGGGAGATTCTTATTCCTCACCTCATAGGACATATTACAAAGGGTATATATAATAACAACTATAACGGAAAGGAATAATGGAGACTTAAATATAATAGTCGTTACAGCTGTTATATTACTACATAATAATGGCCACAAATACAATTATTTATAACACATTCAAAACATTAAAAAATAAATAAAAAAAAAATTAACGGGCTGACGGGCTGGCCCGTTTAGCCCGTCAGCCCGGCCTACACGGGTTGGGTTGGCTAAATCCCAACCCGTGGGAAAACGGGCCGGCCCGTCCCGGCCCGTTTTTCGGCCAGCCCGTATGGGCCGGGCTGGCCCGTTTTGACAGCTCTAATGGTAGGGATAGGTCCAAGTCTCTCATGCACAGACTTCTTCTTTGACTTCCTAGGACTTGCCCCCAACCTGTTAAAGACTGATTGTCGTGACTCCACCTTACCAATCCTGTCAAAAACAAATTGTTTCTTATCTCGACTTTGCTATCTTGACTTTGCTCCTCAATAGTAATGCAGTTATTTGCAGCTCGATTTATGAATATCTTCACGGGTTTCGGTGGAACATACCCTAACCCCTTACGTGTATGAACTTCTTGCTGTTTTGAAATTCATTTCCCACCAGCTTCTGGGATAAGCCTTCCCAACCTTTGTGGCTCCTTAGGATCGTAACCAGACTTGGCTAGGAGTTTGTAAGCATTTGGATCAAAGCCTTCAGTGCGCTACGTGGGCAGTACTTTGACTATCTTATCGTTGCTTCTATCTTCAAGCGACTCTTCTACTTGAGCTTTAAGCGTGTCAATCCTTGTAAGAGGAAAGACAAGTTCCTTGCTTAGTTGATGTTGCTCAACAACTTGTTTTCCCTTCCATTTTGAGAATCCTAAAGTAAGACTCATTGACTTCACTTTCGTCAATCTCTTCTACGACAACTTGCTTCTTCATATAGAACTTCGCATCAGCAAAGTAAGACTCAGCTTCAGTGAATGGGCTCTCATCACCAACCACCTTCTCTACTACTTCATTTTTCTCATACATCAAACATTGATGCCACGAAGATGGAATCACCCCATTCTCGTGTATCCATGGTCGTCCCAGCAACAGGTTATATGATGGTCTTGCATCTATAATGTGACATAATATGCTTGAACTTAGCTTTCCAACTGTTACTCGAGTCTAATGACACCCAATGGTCTTTGCCCCCCTTGATTAAATCCTTGAATCATCAGGCGACTTTGGGCAAGATCATCTACAGAGAACCCAAGATCTTTCAAAGCTCGAAGTGACAAGATGTTGACAGCTGACCGTTGATCAATTAGAATCCTTTTAAGCTTCTTCTCACATGCATAGCCCTCAACAAACAATGGGTGATTATGAGGTATACCACCAAGTAGTAAATCCTCATCGTTGAATGTGATCTCGGCAGAATAGGAAGTAGCCTTATACATTTGAACTTCCTCCCATTCGTCTTCTACATGTGACGACGAGCATTCTCCTGCCTTAATTGGCGCATCATTGGTGTTCAAACATGAACTAGATATGCATACTTTTTTCGATTTAAGACCCTTCGGCATGTATTGAGCCAGTGTCATAGGGGTTCGTGACTTGCTAACATCTTTCTTCATCTTTAGCTTATAGATAGGGCCTTTTGATGGACCCTTTTCAATCCATTTCTTTGTTACTTGCCTTGGCGATCTCGCAGGGTGGACTACTTTCTTATGCTTCTTATGGGTAATAGTTACCCAGTCACTCCTCGAGGTATCATCAACTTGTTGCAACTTTGCTTGAGCAATATGCTTAACGACGAACGGGAGTGGACGCTTTCTTTCTCCTCCTCTCCCCTTTCCAGAATCTTCTTCGAGAAGTGGAGCAAACCTTCCAAGTGATATCGTAACTTGATTTGTACTTTCAATAGCATCAGCAAGTTCTATCTTTCCATTTCGAGCTAACGCCATGACTCTATCCTTAAAAACAAAACACTTTTCAATGGGATGACTAATGAGACGCTGATACTTGCAGACGCCATGACTCAGTAATTAGGGTTATTCAACTTTAGAAGCTTCCTTGGGACGCTTCATTTCCGGTAGCTCAATCAACTTTAGCTTAAGAAGTTCATCAAACATAGGGGAGACATCAGACTCCAGAAATGGGTACTGCTTCTCTTGTCTCTCTTCTATAGTCATCATCCTATTTCCACCTGGCGGACCATAAAATCGTCTTGGCTTGAGAGGTTCAGCTGCCTTAGTAAAAACTTTAATAGCTCCAGCCTTTGCATTCATTCCTTCTCCTTTTTCTTGCTTTGGAAAGGGTTTGTCCCCTTTCTTAAAATCTTGCCTCCCACTATCCTTCGAAGAGCTTGGTATGTTGAGCGCACTCAACCCACCTCCGGCCGCGATATTCAATTCCATATCATGAGCTCGGCTAGACAGTTCCACGAACGTTTTAGGTTTAATCCCTTGCAAGATGTAGGAAAGCTCAAAGCGCATTCCTTGGATGCACATGTCAATGTATTCAACGGAAGGCTCGCTTTTCCACTAGTGGGTAGTGGTGAGTTCCACGAAGCTGACAGTTCTCGTTGTGCTGTAAAAACGATCCAGGAATTCACGCTCCATGTCATGCCAGCTATCAATGCAACCTGGCTCAAGGTCAGTATACCAGTCAAAAGCTGTTCCCTTCAACGAGCGAACAAATTGCTTAACTAGGTAATCACCATAGGTCCCAGCCTCGTTGCAAGTCTCCACGAAATGGGCAATGTGTTGCCTAGGATTTCCCTTCCCATCAAACTGTTGGAATTTAGGCGGCTGATACCCAAGCGGCATCCTTAGCTCCTCGATCCTTTGAGTGTAAGGCTTGGCATATGTGTAAGAACGTTGTCCCACTTCAAGCTTTCCTTTGATGGCGTCCATGATGTAGTCATTCAGTTGCTCAACGGGTATCATGCCCCCAGAGACTGGAACACTCTTTTCAGCGTGTTGTGGGCGAGATACAGTTTCTTCTATCCCTGTAGCATGCCTATCGTCACGCACTGGTGACTCTTTATCAACTTCATCTTCTTGAGTTTGGGGCTGTTTCCCAGAAGCTCGACTTGTTTCACCATTTCTCCCGCTTTCAACCTTCTCACTGAGATCGTTGAGCTTCCTTTATTGACTGTGAAGAAGCACACTCATTGCCTCGAGAGTTTTGGTGATATTTGATATTTGCTCCTCCATCGAAGATGCCTTAGAGCCAGTAGCTTGAGCGTAAGTCTTTCTTGATGCCATTTGGATACTTGTGAAGAGATGAGAGGTAGAGAGGTCCCACTGGGCGTGCCAAAATCTGTGAACAAGAAAATGTGAAAAGTGTATATATTTGAATTTCAAAGTGCGCGGGTACAGGTCTCTATCTAGAAAACCCTCTGATTCTTCACTTGCTTTACTTGACTTGAAACTTTAACTGAAGGGCCTCCGGAATGCGACTTGTTCTTCAAAGAAGGGCTTTGTTGTTTGATCTTCGTTGAAGGGCTTCCGGACTCAAATGGCTTGATCTTCAGTTCGCTTTAACTTAGCTTGAACACTTGAATATTTGGTCTTCAATCAACTTTAGCTTGGCTTGATTTCTTCAATTCAGAGCTTCTTCAGGTTCTTCAATTCCTCAAGTGTGTGTTTTTTTTGAATGAATGAAGGGCTCTATTTATAGGGGAGAATATGAGAGACTTTTACTGGGCTTCAAACTCTTCAATATTATCCCTATATTATTTAGGATAATATGAATATGTATCTAAAATGTATCTAGCCACTATTGCATCCAAATTCATAATCTTATCACATATTCAAATTAAATAATTAATTTAAATATACGAATGTTTATCACATATTTAAATTAAATAATTAATTTAAATATATAAATATCTCTTGCTGGACCAGACATGGATCAACCCACTAACCATCAATTATATTCAATTTGGGTCATTGGGCCAATTTAATTGGACAATTTAATTAGTCCAAATAAATCAATAATCAGCCCAATTATATCAAAATGAAGCCCATAACATACGAATCAGCCCATTTGTCGGCTTCAAATTTTCTGTGTCTACACTCTTGATCCTCCAAGGCTACTGGAATTTGAAAGTATCCACTCATTCCGTCCAAGAAATAGTAGTAGTCGTGTCCGCTTACTTTCTCAATCATTTGATCTACAAAGGGTAAATGGAAGTGGTCTTTACGAGTGGCTTCGTTGAGCTTCCTATAATCGATACAGACTCTCCATCCAGTTATTTTTCTCGTAGGGATCAATTCCTTGTTGTCATTTTCAGTGACTGTGATTCCGCCTTTCTTGGGCACCACATGAGTTGGGCTAACCCAAGCGTTGTCCGAAATAGGGTAAATCATCCCGACGTCCATAAGTTTGATCACCTCATTTTTCACGACTTCAAATGTGTTCGGGTTAAGTCGACGATGTGGTTGTGCTACAGGTTTGGACCCTTCTTCCAATAGAATTTTATGTGTGCAAATGGCCGGATTAATCCCCTTCAAATCAGTCATCTCCAACCGATTGCTTCTTTATTTTTCTTCAGCATTGCTATCAGTTGTTTTTTTTTGTGTATCCGAAAGATCTATTGCGATGACAATTGGCAACTCTTTTCCCTCCAACGGAATTATTCTGATCTCTCATATATAAGCACTGAACAACAATTAAGAGAAAAAGTGGGTGAATGAGTTGAGAACAATAGTTGTGCTAAAACGAACGAGATACAGTGCTAGTGCTTATTTTGGAATATCACTTTAATATTCAAAACAGCGAGAAAAACACATCTTAGTGTTTGAGAGAGATATACTGCTAAACATCATACACATCTAGAAGGTGATCAACAGCTGAGCTACAAGGAGACATTCAACGAAAGCTCTTGATCAAATTGGAGTTTGTTACACAAACTGTGGAAACAACAACACCCTTGCTTTGGAGAATGCAAGAAGCGGCGGAGTAACCTAGAGGTTGTCTTGTGAAGATCCTGAGACTTCACGCGGGCTTGGTGATCAAAGGTCAAGTGCTCGATCGGTGGAGTAACAAGAAGCGGGGCAAAAAACCTGAGGCTTGAGGCGGGCTTGGTGATCAAAGCTTAAGCGCTCGTACATTGTACTAAAAAGGGATGTTTTAGTGCAATCCTTCTAGGGAGTTTTTAGAAGAAGAGTGGACGTAGACAGGTTAGCCGAACCACTTAAAAATCTCTCTCGCACTTTACTTTACTGCTTTACTTTCTTGCTTATCCTTCTAACCTGTCGAACTGCACTGCATTCACATATCTATCTTTCGAATAAACTAAAACTCTTGCTAACTAAAAGGGGATAACATTTCCGCTGCGCATAAAACTCTTTCTTCAACTTGTGAGAAGTGGAACTTAAACATCCTAAGTACACTACCCACGAGAGGTAGAAAAAGATTTGCAAAAATCTTATATAAGTCTATTCCCCCCCCCCCCCCCTTTAGACTTATACCCCATCCCCTCGGGACCAACAATTGGTATCAGAGTAAGTTCTTTGATCGATATAAACCTTTGTTTACATTGCCTGGAGATCTTTCTTTGAAAATCTTGAAAAACTTGTCAAGCACGAGATAATTTCTAAAATGGATAGCATGTTGTCTAGGCATCTCCTTTTTTATCTTAGCAGGTTTGATGACTGGAAAACACGCATGCTTGCGTACCTATCTGCCCTCCACGATGAGATGGTCGATGTCATAACAACAGGACCGGTCAAGATTCTAATGGTTAGTACTGTCAAAGCGGGCCGACCCGCCCCATTAGGCCCGAGGTGCGGGCTTTTGCGGGCTGACCCATTAGGCCTGCGTGCTAGGAGTCATACAACCCTAGCCCGCCCCACGCAGATTGGCGGGCCCCGTCGGCTTTTTTTTTTCTTTTTTTATTTTATAAATTATAGTGTGTACAATACACATGAATATATATTCATGTGTACAAATTTATGTGTACACATGAATATATTTATAAAAAAAAAAAAAAAAATTGGCAGGCCGCGGGCCTTAGCGGGCTAAGCCCGTTAGGCCCGCTCCTTCGCAGGCCATCTTTTTTGGAGCCCTAACCCACCCCACCGTGGGGCGGGTGCGGGCCAGCTCGCGGGCTTCGATCCACGTTGGGTACGGGGTACCTAAACTCGCTTGATTTTAATGCAGGACACCAGGGATGTATGGTTCATTGACAGTGGATGTTCGAGACATATGACTGGAAACCTAACACTGCTAGAGAACATCCAACCTATCGAAGGTCCCTTGGTAACTTTTGGCGACAACGAGAAGAAAGGACGCACGAAGGCTGTTGGTGAGATTCACAAGAACGAATTGGTGATTAAGGAGGTATCCTATGTTAAAGGGCTCAAGTTCAACCTCCTGAGCACAAGTCAATTCTGTGACAAGGGCTATAAGGTTGTATTCACCAAAAGCAAGTGTCGGATCATACAAGAGGAATCTCTCGAAGTCGTCTTGGAAGTAGCAAGGAAAGGAAATATGTACATAGTGGAAACGCCTCCACTGAGGCTCGAACCCACCCCTTCCACATAGGGGTGCAACCGGATGCCACTAGGACAAAAATTAAATTGTAAATAACTTCAATCAAATTTCATTAACCAAACCCGACATATAAAATAGGACAAGAAGAGTACCTTTAATAATTTTTTTCTCGCCTCCATTGAAATTCAAACCCACCATCTCCCATGTGAAGGTGCATGTAACCGAGTGCCACTAGACCACAGTGTTTTTTACAAAAAGTACTTTAATAATTAATACTAAAAAAATAAAAATACTTCTTGTATTCCCAAAATCATACTTTCACTTGTGTTCAGATTTGCTAGGATGAAAAAAAAAAAAACAAATAAACATAGGAAGTAGAAAATAGAAAATTACTCTATAAAAATGAAAAAATAGCCAGTAGAAAATGGAGAATTACTCTATAAAAATGAAACAATAGCCAATCGGCCACTTAAAACACCGATTATGGTGGAATTCTAGATAGCCACTTGAACACCGATTACGGTGAAATTCTAGACAGCCGGACCGCACTGATTATTGCAACAGTGAACTTAATTTGGACAACCAAAAAACCCCAGATTTTTTAAATATATATATATATATATATATATATATATATATATATATATATATATATATATATATATATATATATATAGAAGTTGGCTCATATGCGGACTGTAGTTTAGATGCGGTCGTGTGGCCTAATCAGCACCGTCCAATTTCATTAATTTTACTGAAATTCGCGTATGTTTAAGTGGGGTTATTATGGTAATTTTAGTATTTATATTACATGATTGGAATGGTGCATTTTAGTACATAGTGTGGTGCGTTTTAATACATGTTGTGGTGCGTTTTATTACGTATGTTGGGGCATTAACTATGTTGTAGAATGGTGTGTTTTAATCTATCCGTTGGTGCATTTTCATACGTAGAATGATGTGTAACTGTGTTGTGGAATGGTATGTTTTAATACATAGTGTGGTGCGTTTTAATACATGCTGTGGTGCGTTTTATTACGTATGTTGGTGCATTAACTGTGTTGTAGAATGGTGTGTTTTAATCTATCTGTTGGTGCATTTTCATATGTAGAATGATGTGTAACTGTGTTGTGGAATGGTGTGTTTTAATACGTCGTCTGGTGCATTTTAATACATTGAATGGTGTGTATTTTAACACATGTGTTTCTAATAAGTG
>CP025645.1:1099406-1122100 GCA_003576665.1 Ipomoea trifida
TCAATTATATTCAATTTGGGTCATTGGGCCAATTTAATTGGACAATTTAATTAGTCCAAATAAATCAATAATCAGCCCAATTATATCAAAATGAAGCCCATAACATACGAATCAGCCCATTTGTCGGATTCAAATTTTCTATGTCTACACTCTTGATCCTCCAAGAAACTGTAGTAGTCGTGTCCGCTTACTTTCTCAATCATTTGATCTACAAAGGGTAAATGGAAGTGGTCTTTACTAGTGGCTTCGTTGAGCTTCCTATAATCGATACAGACTCTCCATCTAGTTATTTTTCTCGTAGGGATCAATTCCTTGTTGTCATTTTCAGTGACTGTGATTCCGCCTTTCTTGGGCACCACATGAGTTGGGCTAACCCAAGCGCTGTCCGAAATAGGGTAAATCATCCCGACGTCCATAAGTTTGATCACTTCATTTTTCACGACTTCAAATGTGTTCGGGTTAAGTCGACGCTACGGTTGTGCTACAGGTTTGGACCCTTCTTCCAATAGAATTTTATGTGTGCAAATGGCCGGATTAATCCCCTTCAAATAAGTCATCCTCCAACCGATTGCTTCTTTATTTTTCTTCAGCATTGCTATCGGTTGTTCTTTTTGTGTATCCGAAAGATCTATTGCGATGACAATTGGCAACTCTTTTCCCTCCAACGGAATTATTTTAATCTCTCATATATAAGCACTGAACAACAATTAAGAGAAAAAGTGGGTGAATGAGTTGAGAACAATAGTTGTGCTAAAACGAACGAGATACAGTGCTAGTGCTTATTTTGGAATATCACTTTGATATTCAAAACAGCGAGAAAAACACATCTTAGTGTTTGAGAGAGATATACTGCTAAACATCATACACATCTTGAAGGTGATCAACAGCTGAGCTACAAGGAGACATTCAACGAAAGCTCTTGATCAAATTGGAGTTTGTTACACAAACTGTGGAAACAACAACACCCTTGCTTTGGAGAATACAAGAAGAGGCAGAGTAACCTGGAGGCTGTCTTGTGAAGATCCTGAGACTTCACGCGGGGCTTGGTGATCAAAGGTCAAGTGCTCGATCGGTGGAGTAACAAGAAGCGGGGCAAAAAACCTGAGGCTTGAGGCGAGCTTGGTGATCAAAGCTTAAGCGCTAGTACATTGTACTAAAAAGGGATGTTTTAGTGCAATCCTTCTAGGGAGTTTTTAGAAGAAGAGTGGACGTAGACAGGTTAGCCGAACCACTTAAAAATCTCTCTCGCACTTTACTTTACTGCTTTACTTTCTTGCTTATCCTTCTAAACTTTCGAACTGCACTACATTCACATATCTATCTTTCGAATAAACTAAAACTCTTGCTAACTAAAAGGGGATAACATTTCCGCTGCGCGTAAAACTCTTTCTTCAACTTGTGAGAAGTGGAACTTAAACATCCTAAGTACACTACCCACGAGAGGTAGAAAAAGATTTGCAAAAATCTTATATAAGTCTATTCACACCCCCCCCCCCCTTTAGACTTATACCTCATCCCCTCGGGACCAACAATTAGTATCAGAGTAAGTTCTTTGATCGATATAAACCTTTGTTTATATTGCCTGGAGATCTTTCTTTGAAAATCTTGAAAAACTTGTCAAGCACGAGATAATTTCTAAAATGGATAGCATGTTGTCTAGGCATCTCCTTTTTTATTTTAGCAGGTTTGATGACTGGAAAACACGCATGCTTGCGTACCTATCTGCCCTCCACGATGAGATGGCCGATGTCATAACAACAGGACCGATCAAGATTCTAATGGTTAGTACTGTCAAAGCGGGCCGACCCGCCCCATTAGGCCCGCGGTGCGGGCTTTTGCGGGCTGGCCCATTAGGCCCGCGTGCTAGGAGTCATACAACCCTAGCCCGCCCCACGCAGGTTGGCGGGCCCCGTCGGCTTTTTTTTCTTTTTTTATTTTATAAATTATAGTGTGTACAGTACCCATGAATATATATTCATGTGTACAAATTCATGTGTACACATGAATATATTTAAAAAAAAATAAAATAAAAAAAATTGGCGGGTCGCGGGTCTGCCCGCAACCCGCGCGGGTTGGCCCGTGCGGGTCGCGGGCCTTAGCGGGCTAAGCCCGTTAGGCTCGCTCCTTCGCGGGCCATCTTTTTTGGAGCCCTGACCCACCCCACCGTGGGGCGGGTGCGGGCCAGCTCGCGGGCTTCGACCCACGTTGGGTACCTAAACTAGCTTGATATTAATGCAGGACACTAGGGATGTATGGTTCATTGACAGTGGATGTTCGAGACATATGACTGGAAACTTAACACTGCTAGAGAACATCCAACCTATCGAAAGTCCCTTGGTAACTTTTGGCGACAACGAGAAGAAAGGACACACGAAGGCTGTTGGTGAGATTCACAAGAACGAATTGGTGATCAAGGAACCAATTCGTACCCACCCCCTTCCACATAGGGGTGCAACCGGATGCCACTAGGACAAAAATTAAATTGTAAATAACTTCAATCAAATTTCATTAACCAAACCCGACATATAAAATAGGACAAGAAGAGTACCTTTAATAATTTTTTTCTCGCCTCCATTGAAATTCAAACCCACCATCTCCCATGTGAAGGTGCATGTAACCGAGTGCCACTAGACCACAGTGTTTTTTACAAAGAGTACTTTAATAATTAATACTAAAAAAATAAAAATACTTCTTGTATTCCCAAAATCATACTTTCACTTGTGTTCAGATTTGCTAGGATGAAAAAAAAAAACAAATAAACATAGGAAGTAGAAAATAGAAAATTACTCTATAAAAATGAAAAAATAGCCAGTAGAAAATGGAGAATTACTCTATAAAAATGAAACAATAGCCAATCGGCCACTTAAACACCGATTATGGTGGAATTCTAGATAGCCACTTGAACACCGATTACGGTGGAATTCTAGACAGCCGGACCGCACTGATATTGCAACAGTGAACTTAATTTGGACGACCAAAAAACCCCAGATTTTATATATATATATATATATATATATATATATATATATATATATATATATATATATATATATATATATATATATAAAGAAGCAAACACACATTATAGTAAAAGACATTTAAGAAAATTCCCAAGTTGAATAACGTAATATCTCAAACACAGCATATAAAATATATTATGGGAACTGGGAAGGAATTAATAAAATTTATGGGTAACAGCTCCAACAATAAAAGAACAAGAGAGGTAGGCAAGCGAGCACTTGGGATTATTCACCTTCAACATTCAAAGTCCTGAGATGACATAACAAAGACAAGGCATAGTGCAACAGCATTCAGAGTCTTAATATCACATAACAGACACAACAAACAGAACTGCAGCAAGGATTTGATCGTTAAAGTTTGAGCAATAGAAAGCAAGATACAACGACACAAGGTCACGACTACTTGAGCAGGGTCTTGACAATGGACTTGACATTGAGCTTCTTCAAGTCTGTATACGACTGCCCACATCCCACAAACATGACTGGTGCTCCAGATATGTAAACCATGGATAATGCCGCTCCCACCTGCAACCATCAACGTATATCACATTTAAAATGACCAGTGTACACCAATTCCATCGAAAAAGGAAATAATAGGATCATATTTTACCTTGTCATCAATGGTGTCAAACTTTGTAAGGAGAATTCCATCGATTAATCTTGGATTTGGAGAGGGTGATAAATCGCCCAATTTCTACAACAAGAAGCAATCACAATGTGTAAGACAACTATTACAGAGTAAGATATATATATACACACACACACAGGATGAACTACAAACCTGATTGAATTTTGATAATTGGTCAACAGCATCATTGCCCACAAGTGCCTCACCAACAAACAGGACTAAATCCGGACTGTTGACATAAATAAGCTTTGATAGTGCTCTCATCAATGGTTCGTTATCCTGCAGGAAGCAAAACAAGATATGTACCGGTGACTATGAACATAACTCATACACTAGATATAATGCATCCAATCATGCATCTGAAGTCCCAAGTGAGTATGTATATGTCTGTATGCATGCTCAATACGCACACACACGTAATGGAATTCTGTTGTGGTACAAAGATTCTAATTAAATCCAAATACCTGCATTCGACCAGCTGTATCGACAAGGACAACATCAGAGCCATTGCGAGAGGCCTCTTGGATTGCTTCCTTTGCAACAATTGCAGGGTCTTTCTCATAGCCCTTCTCAAATATTGGGATCTATAAATGCCAAAGTTCAGGCAGGCATCACAATCATTTCCACATATTTTAAATGATTCTAGCAGAACAATAAAGCCCTAAGAACAGACAGGTCATAACATACCTGAAGCCTACGGGCATGAGTTCGTAGTTGCTCCACAGCTCCTGATCGGAATGTGTCACAAGCAGCCATCATTACATTGATCTTATGCTGTTGAAGCCAATAAGCAACCTGTAAACAGCAGACAAAACAAGCTTGTCAAATACATGAGCAGCAGCTCCATGATAAATACCATAAAGCATCAAACATCAATTAACCTTTGCAAGATTGGTTGATTTCCCAACTCCATTAACCCCTACAAAAACCACGACATATGGTTTCCCTTGTTCCTTTGCTGCGTGAACATCCCTCAAAATATCAATGGAGCGTTTAGGAGTCAATATGCGGACAAGAGCCTCCTCCATTGCAGCCTGGTTTGATGAACAGAGCCTTTCATGTTAGAATTTTACAAAAAGGAAGTAAACAATGGGATTAAAAAGATGTTTGCAATTGAGATTACATATATGTTACTTAATTCCTTAGGCTCCCTTTTGGATCCTGTTTTTATGTTAATGGTCATATTACCTTTACTATTGAAGAAATTCTCGTAAAGGAGGCTTGCTTTTTACCCTCAAGGCTGGCTGCAACTGACTCACAAAGCTTTTCAGCAATTTCCTCAGCCTAAAAAGAATATCATTAAACTTTAACGAAAACATCAAAACTTCAAAAGATTGTCAAACAAAAAGCTTGGTCATTGATCAATGAAATCATTCCCCTTTCTTGTTTTATCCTTAATTTTTACATATATAACCTATTTCGGTTTCATTTTTTGTTTTTGTTTAGTGGGTAGAGCATTATATGAAATACAGAAATAGCATACCACATTCTTGGTCATAAGCATGTCCTTAAGAGATTTTAAGGGTAGTTCCAGGTCCGCCTTCTCTAAATTTGCCTTACCTGCAATACTAGAAAAAGGGAAGGGCAAGTGAAAAATAATATCAATGTAAAAACAGTTTCAAAATGGATGCAACCCAAAACAGTAACAGGCATGCATCTATGTGCTCAAAAACAACTAAACAAGGGCAGCTTTATAGTCAGTAACACCTAAAATCAAACAACATAATCACAATAATGACCCACTAAGCATGTGCAAGAGGACAAGGGCTGCATCCAAAGTTTCAAACTATGGCCTCACAAATATTGGTTTTGAGTTCACCTTACTCTACATTATCATTCATCAATTCTCTTAGTCTATTACTAAAATATTTTTGTGGTTGCCATACAACAGAATATCAATAGAACTACAAAAAGGTTGCCAGAGAAGCATGAATAATAATCTTTTTTTCTCAAATGAAAAAGCCAATCATTAGAGAGTTTTCTCAAGGGGGAAGACAAGAAAATCATTAACTAGAATGACGCCAATATAAATACCAAATAACAGGAAGAAGAATGTGTGGTCGATGAGAAGAGAATGGAAAAAACAAATAAAATTAGGTGGGAGGAGAAATCCCCCTTCTTCATAGAGAAGGGGTAGGGGAATTACCTCTGGAACATAGATGAGAACCACCATTTTTTCTTTGTATCAACCTTGTTGTCATTCTCTGGTTCCTCATCATCCTCCTCACTTTCACTATCATTGATAATTTCCTCTTTGTCCATCATACTCTCACCTTGATCCACTGCCACAGCTGCTACATTCTGCACCTCATCCTCAGTCACATGGTCAGTAAAATCTAACTTTGCCTTTGCAGGTGAATCATCCCAGACTCTATTCTTTTTCATTATTTTCTTTGGCTCTGCCTTAGAACCTTTTTTAACAACAGTATCAGTTTTCTTTCCAGCTTTAGACCTAAGTTTCTGTAACTTATTTACATCGAATGCCCCAGTTTTAGAGTTAACATTCTCTTTACCCTTATCAGCCCCCTCTACGGGCAAACTCTCATTCCCAAAACTACAATTAGAATCGCCATTTTCTAGTGAGCGGTTTTTAACCTTGTCCTCTCCACCGTCATCTCCTGATTCACTTTTTTTATTACCTCCATCGAACATGCCCCTCTGAACTTGTCCTTGCTTTTTAGCAAGAGTATTCTTCATAGGCTTTCCCGCCTGCTTTGATTTCTTCATTTCCTCAACACGTGCCTCTGCCTCCTTCTTAAGCTGTTGAAAAATATCATCGAAGTCATTGTACAAGGTCCTTTTGGGATCATATATCTTTGAGAACTCTTTCTTAACCATCATTAGTAGATCATCAACATACAAAAGATGGAGAATCCTCTGATAAACAGCAACAAATACAAGTCCAAGTTCATTGTGAAATGTCCACTTAAGAGTATAAGCAGCTCCTGGCACATCATAATTATAGGATGTAGAACCTGATCGTTCTTCCAAGAGACAAGACCGAATCAAGATGTCAATTGGAGAACCTTTAAGAGCATTTCCAAGCACTTTGCAGGTCCAGAGGATCAACCCCCCTCTAGTGAAAATAAATAACTGCTCTAACATCTCTGGACAATGCAACCAAAAGTCTGAAAGAAAGCAAAGCCAAAATTATTAAATTCAGAAATCAAAACAAACATTAAACAAATCAAGAAACACCATTTAAAGATGCCAATCCAATAATAATTAAACAAAACATATTAAATTAAATTATCAATTTAATAGAACATCAATTCCCAGAAAAACACAATCTCAGGCACAAAACATAGATCAAACGGCCTAAAACCCAATAACATGCAGATATATATTCCATTCATTTGCATATAAAATACATCTGACAAATCAGCAAATTGTACAATTCAACTTTAGAAATCTAGAGAAAGCAAGATCAATTGAATAGAATTATGGAAATAAAAAAAATGTGAAAAATATGAATAAATTAAAAGGTCATCTTTTACCTGTTTATTTTGTGGAAAAATATATTGGAGAAAGCCTCTGTCTAAGAAAATGGAAAAAAGAAAACGAGAAAGTAATGCAATTATCCCTGTATTTATAGTTGAAGATGCTAAATTTGACTAGATCCTATGGTTTGTGAATCTGCTTTCCCGTTTCCTTTTTCTTGTAACGTCACATCCTCTATTCTGCGTGATGGTGCATGTTGTAGCATATATCATAACCAATGTGGAGTTAATATTTCATGCACTCAATATGTGTGGAGCTAACAAGCAAGAGTAAGGCATCATTGTTTTCTTGACATAAAATTCACATAATATGCAAGAATGTTCTTATAGAAATAATAAAATGTCCACATGCATCATTATTATATCCACATGTAGTAAACTAAATGTTCATGTAATTTGTAAACAATCTTACTATATGAAATAGCCAAAAGCCTAGGAAAACGTGATGGAGCCAAAACTCCCGCCTAAGAAAAAACGGTGCCGTTTTATTGTCTACAAATATTGCTTACGTATTATTGTGTCTTGCATTTGTATATACTACGTAGTAAAATTATGATGATGATGACAGGTTTATTTTTTATTCAAAAAAAGGACATAAAATATTTTATTGAGAAGACAAATCTGAAAAAGGGGGAAATGGTGTGTATTGACACCTTGAGCCATGTGCATTGCAATTTCCAAGAAAAGCATGTTACCAATTCCCGCCCAGATTACCAATAAATGTCATTTCGAATTTCGAATTCATGAATATATCCTATAAATATTAAATATCCTGCGGTGTAATCCTCACTTTTACATTGAGGCAGAAGGAGAGAAAAACATCAATTGAAGCGGAAGGAGAGAAAAACATCATGAAACAAGAGGTAATAACTCATACTAAAGCTATAACCTTTTGCAATATGCAATTCCTCCATTTTTTTTTTACATTTGTCAGTGAAGAGTGAATGGGGCAAGCAATAAAATGGACACACATGCTCAGAATGTATTATAGAATCCCTTTTTAGGATTTCAACAGAATGCCAAGCAATACTCCTGGCATTCACACCTGAAATCATCATGAGCATATAAAACTTAAGTATGTTTGTGCCTATTCTTACATTCTAAATGATAATGTGGTCATATAAAGTGTAGTATTCCATTTGTCCCTTGGTTATTGTCAGTTCTGTTGT
Organism: Ipomoea trifida; assembly: GCA_003576665.1. NCBI lineage: Eukaryota > Viridiplantae > Streptophyta > Magnoliopsida > Solanales > Convolvulaceae > Ipomoea > Ipomoea trifida. The sequence goes on from CP025645.1 coordinate 1,107,724, forward strand.
AACATTTATAATAAATGTAGGCAGTACATATCTTTTCCAAAATAGAAGAAAAAACATGACAACATGGAGTAAATATTTTCACAGTTAAGCAGGTCATCTATGGTACATATTACCAGGAATGTATTCACAGCATTAAAACATACTGCAGTAGAAGAGGTTCAGTTCCAAGCAATCAAGTCAAAAATTGATAAAGCAGTACAAACAATGTTACCAAAGGCTGCAAAACGAAGAAGAAATAGATGCAAATAAAGGTACTGGGAACTTTTTTGGCTACCTTAAGAATACATAAACCAATGACCAAACTGATTTGTTAAAAAAATTCCCAGAATGAAGAGAGCAAACAGTTCCCAGAATGAAAATTTCTAAGTAGATAAGAATTTTGTTCACACCTTATATTGGGTTGCAGCATTAATGAAGACAGATTCCTACACATTCACAAGCTATTCAAATCATTATATGCCTATTACTTTTGATTTAAAATACTACGGAGTAATAAATACTTGCATAGTTGCATACCATGTTGTAACTCATTTTGTTATATATATTGTGGATGTTTTTCAGTTAATTGATTACTTTATAAAATCAGGTTTTATAAATTAGCATACAAAATTTACTCTTCATGAGGGTATAAATAAATTTAACGAAATTGCTTTAAAATTTTGCTTAATATGTTCTTATTATTTTGTAACTAACAAATAACAATTCATATTTTAATTCTTATCTAAAAATATGATAAGATGAAACCCATGAACATCGATTCCAAAAAAAATAATAATATTAATAATTAGAATTCTGTAAAACATGCTTGAAAATAATTTTTTATTCATGTTCGACAATATAAGAAAATTTGATGCAAGAATAAAATCAAAATTTCAAAAACCAAACAAAAGAAATTTCAGAAATATATTTTGTCCTTCCTCCAAAAAGCAGTGGAGCAGAAATACCAGATCTGGAGCGTGGAAGCGATGGAGACGGCGCCAAGACGTGGATCTGGAAACTGTATCCCTGGAGCAGTCCACGTGGACGGTTGCCGGGATCAGACGACGGAAAAGATGGACGGTGGTGGCAAGGAGAATGGGGTGTGAGTGTTTGGAGAAGAATCAGAAGATGGAGAATGAGAGACTGAATGAGATTGCGAGAGACAGAGGGGCGGCTGTGGTACGTCACGTGAGGCTTTTTAAGGCTTTGTAACCCTTTTTAAGGCTTCCAACAACATACCAAGAGCATTGCCATTGACACCTGAAATCATCAGACCACAGTATGATCTTAATAGCAATAAAATTCAATCTCAAGTAAATTAGAAAGTACACTTTTAAAAGATATTGACAACTTAGAAATTAGAACATATTTATAATAATTAATAAACATAGTTGTAATGTATGTTATAAATTATCTCTTTAACACTTAAGGAATTTAAATTTTGATTACACTATAACTATCAGTCATTATTTACATTCCCACCAAACTCTATATATATAGAGGCGGCATCAGATGCGAACAGCATCTCCCGTGCGGCTGTATGGCCTGATCTGCACCATCAGATTCCATGATCTAAAGGTTCATATTAATCCAAACAATACAGGCGCTTGGTCTTCAATTACGCGAACGGGAAGGACACTGTTGACAATTCACTCCAATTTCGAAACCAGATAGGCGACGACGGAGACTTGAAGTCGATGAGCACTGAACAACGAACACCAGACGAACGTAGAAGGACTCCATCACCCGCAACGAACGCTCCGTCCTGAACAAAATACACATGTCGACTGTAACAGATGAACGATAATGGAGTAATTCGCAATAGTATCTGCACTATCAGCATTAATCGGGTTCATATTTGAGATAATATTGTTGTAATTCGCAATAGTATGTGTATTTGGTGTGTGGTGGTTAAGTGGTGTATTTTAATATGAGAATTGGTGCATTTTATAACGTATAATGGTGTGTTTTAATTTTGTTGGTGCATTTGAATTGACTAAGTGTATTTCGGTATGGTGGGGAATGGTGTGTTTTAATTTGTCCAGTGGTGCATTTTGTAACGTATAATGGTGTGTTTTAATTTTGTTGGTGCATTTGAATTGAGTGGTGTATTTCAGTATGGTGGGAATGATGTGTTTTAATTTGTCCAGTGGTGCATTTTATAACGTAGAATGGTGTGTTTTAATACACATGATGGTGAATTTTTATGAGAGTAGTTGCATTTGGTGTGTGGTGGTTAGGTGGTGTGTTTTAATCTGAGAACTGGCGCATTTTATAACGCAGACTAGTGTGTTTTAATCTGAGAGTAGTTGCATTTTGTGTGTGGTGGTTAAGTGGTGTGTTTTAATCTGAGAACTGGTGTATTTTATAACGTATAATGGTGTGTTTTTATTTTGTTGCTGCATTTGAATTGAGTGGTGTATTTCGGTATGGTGGGGAATGGTGTGTTTTAATTTGTTCAGTGGTGCATTTTATAACGTAGAATGGTGTGTTTTAATAATACGTTTGTTGGTGCATTTTGTATCCTAAGATTACCTTCCCCACTTACAATTACCATAAAGCCCCCACATAAGTTACGCGAATTAAACTTCCTAAATCCTAATATATCACAACCACCGTCGGATTAGCACAATCGAATGGCGCACGTTTGGCCACACGACCGCACCTAACAACACAGCCGCATTTGATTAATATTCTGTATATATATATATATATAGGGTAGAGTTCAGGTGTGGTCTGGTCATTAGGTGTGGTCGTGTGGCCTATTTTCAGCCATTAGATCATATCAACTCATCAAATCAACGCGCAATATATGTATGTTACAGAACACACCATTCTACGTACTAAAACGCACCAGAGTAACGATAAAACACACCATTCCACACAATATACACAAATGCGTCTATTCACTTAAAATTCATCAATATACTTAATAAAACACATCATTCTACATATTAAAATGTACCACAACGTGCCTCATGTCAGATTATAAGCATACATTATTTACACATATTAGAAAACATGTGCTAAAATATGCACCGTTATACGTATTAAAATGCACCACACTTATTAGAAACACGTGTGTTAAAATACACACCGTTCAATGTATTAAAATGCACCAGACGACGTATTAAAACACACCATTCCACAACACAGTTACACATCATTCTACGTATGAAAATGCACCAACGGATAGATTAAAACACACCATTCTACAACACAGTTAATGCACCAACATACGTAATAAAACGCACCACATCATGTATTAAAACGCACTACACTATGTATTAAAACACACCATTCCACAACACAGTTACACATCATTCTACGTATGAAAATGCACCAACGGATAGATTAAAACACACCATTCTACAACACAGTTAATGCACCAACATACGTAATAAAACGCACCACAGCATGTATTAAAACGCACCACACTATGTACTAAAATGCACCATTCCAATCATGTAATATAAATACTAAAATTACCATAATAACCCCACTTAAACATACGCGAATTTCAGTAAGATTAATGAAATTGGACGGTGCTGATTAGGCCACACGACCGCATCTAAACTACCGTCCGCATATGAGCCAACTTCTATATATATATATATATATATATATATATATATATATATATATATATATATATATATATATATATATATATATATATATATATATATATATATATATATATATTAACATGGCATATATAACAAAAATCTATGTTTGAATATAGAGCTATCACATATACAATACTTTCAGATATGAAATAAGATTTAGAAATATTGCATGAAAATACTCATTAGTTTATAATGGATATGTAATAATATCAGTTTGACCACATTTTGATTATTTAGGCACAAAAGGTTTTAGTAGCATCATTTATTGTAATTGTTTTAATTTCATTAGTAAAAGCATGTAATTCTAATTGCACAATTAGCAATTTATATGAATTTTTTGAAAGGAATTCAATTTTTTAATTGCCATCAAAAATTAGTTTCATCATTTACCTAACACTTTGACATGAAGAACTGTTAGTCTACACAAATAGGATAATAAATTATACTTTTAAGGTTATGTATTGATTTACAATAAAGACACAATCATATGATATTAAAGAACTGAATTATAGGTTAACCATGTCCCTTGGTCCACAATGATCATAATAGACTCTCATGTACTTGACAATGGTCGAACAAAAGAGTTACATGAAGCAGTGTAGTAGTCTACTCTATGCAATGTGGCAACTACACATGAGAATGAGGGAGGGGGGGGGAAGGGATTCTAATTCCATGAAAATGAGGGAATTACAATTACGTGAAATTGTAGTTCCCTCCAACCAAATAGAGGAATTTGGTTGCCTTTGGAATTAGATGCGAATTAAGTGGGAATGGAATTGTAATTCCCTCCGACCAAACACCCCGTAAATATCAATTCTTAATTTAATTGCAAATATGTATATTCATAATTTTATGATAACACATAAACATATATTTATTAAATAACAAAATCTTATAATGAATGATCCTCATATTTCTTTTTTTTTTTTTTTATAAAATTTAATAGCATTTATAGTTTTTAATAACATAACATAATTATAATATTTCAAATCTTTAGGACCCCTGCAGTTGAAAGAATTAGTTTTCATTTGCCTGACCAATAACCTGTGTATTTTAATGATGATGATTTTGTTGATGCTGTTTTTAGCCGACATACAATAGGGGAAAGTATGTTCCTCGGATGGTTTGAAGCTAATAAGCAATACTCAGAAGCATAGGGATTAACTTATTCTGAAATGCCAAATAAGTTTGTGTGGAAAAAAATATTCGCCAATGACATCCCAGGAAAAGGGGATTTGCCATAGGCCATATGTTTTATGTTCCACCTGGGAGTGGTGGAATTTATTATATGAGGTGTCTGTTGAATTTGTTATGTGGTCCTACATGCTTTCAAGATATCAAGGTTGTTGATGGTGTTTAATATTTGACTTATTGAGATGCATTTTATGCACGTGGATGGTTAGCAGATGATAAAGAATATATTGATGCAATAAATGAAGCAAGTGAATGGTCATCATCATCGTATGTTTTATGTTTCACCTGTGAGTGGTGAAATTTATTTTATGAGGTGTGTGCTGAATTCGGTATGTGGTCCTACATGTTTTCAAGATATCAAGGTTGTTGGTGGTGTTCAATATTTGTCTTATAGAGATGCATGTTATACACGTGGATTGTTAGCAGATGATAGAGAATATATTGATGCAATAAATGAAGCAAGTGAATGGTCATTAGCATCGTCAATGCGGAGGTTATTTGTAACGATGCTTACATCAAATGCTCTTAGTTAACCAGAGAATGTATGGAATGTTGTATGACATCATTTCGCTGAAGATGCGCACTATAATCAACGAACATTACTATTTGATTCAGGTATTTTCCCCCTTTTTTTCATTTAAAATTGATAAATAATAATTTATTAACTGAATTTATTGTTTCTAAGTAATTATTAATAGCCATTAATTTTTCTAGGTTTGGTTCTAACGGATGATGAGAAGAAAAATTATGCCTTAATTGAGTTGGAAAAATTGCTCAAACTGTAGAACAAAAGTGTGGAAAATTACCCCTCCATGCCTATTCCTGACTCAACTTTTCAATTTCTGTTTGGAAATCGTTTTTTGTATGAGGAATTATCATATGATCATGACGAGCTTATAAGGGAACATGATTCCTTGGTTAGTCAATTAACTATAGAACATAAATATGTGTATGGTATTATACTTGGTGATGTTGAGTCTCATAATGGTGGATTATATTTTATGTATGGTTATGGGGGTACAAGGAAAACTTTTGTTTGAAAAACATTATTCGTTACGTTGCTATATGTTCACAAGGTGATATTGTCTTAAATGTTGTTTCGAGTTGTATTGCTTATCTTCTTATGTCTAGTGGTAGAACTGCACATTCTCGATTTGTCATACCTATTTAGATTAACGATGATTCAACATGTAATATAGCGCAAGGTAGTGATTTTGCTGAGTTAATTATCAAGTGCAAGCTAATTATTTTGGATGAGGATTAAGGCACCTATGCTGCATAAGCACTGCTTTGAAGCATTGGATTGAACAATGAGATATTTGATGAGGTTTGAAAATGTCTTAAGTTCAATTTGACTTTTGGTGGTAAGATAGTAGTTCTCGGTGGTGATTTCCGACAAATTTTACCAACGATTCCAAAGCGGACAAGGCAATATATTGTTTGGACAAACATTAACTCTTCTTATTTGTGAATAGTTGTAAGGTTCTAAGACTAACTAAGAACTTAAGATTACAGGCAATAGGAGATATTGATTGTCGTGCACGAATTGAGATTTTGAAAATTGGATAGCTGCTATAGGTGATCAATGGTGAATTTGGTATGGAAAATGATGACCATTCAAACATAGATATTCCAAAAGGCAATTTGTTACAAAGCCAATGTATTAGCCCAAACTCTAGATGTAGCGAATGAAATCAATCAGTATATGAGTAATTTGAATCCGATGGATGGTAGAACATATTTTAGTTGTGACACTGTTTGTCACTCTGATACATCTATAGATTCATTTGCTGAGTTGCACACCCCGGAATTCCTAAATGGATTGCGATGCTAAGGTATTCCTAACCATTCACTTGCTCTTAAAGTTAGTTCTCTAGTGATGCTATTGCGAAATATAGATCACTCTATTGGGTTGTGCAATGGGACTAGATTGGTTATTACTTTAACTTAAGGGATGTTTCTCAAAATATATTATGTGCACAACTGGAGAGAGAAACCATCCAAAATATTTGTACAAAAGAGTACACTGTATGATCTCTAAAATCTTTAAAACATGCCTTAAGTAGAGATCTCTTAATGTTAGCATAATGCTAACTGTATTCCGTGACTTCTTTATAACTGAACTTGAACACTACCTCTAACAGCTAAGAGCTCAGAGTTGACACGTCTGCCACTCCCACTCATTAAAATAGTGATAGACGCCAAAAGTACCTACTTATCTATAACTTATTAAGTTGATTTCTTGCTAAAAACAAGTCTTAGAGAGTGCAATTACGTGTTTATATGCTATTTTACTAACAAATTGCAAATGAGTTCTGTGTGGAATGTTTTGAAGAATTTCCTTAGGAATGAAGGCTGAAATCAACCAAAAGAGAGCATAAACCATTGAAAAGAAGAATCAATCCACATGGGAACACACGAAGACCAAACCGGAAACAACAAAAGGAAACGAAAACGAAGAACCACGCCCACGAGCCTCACCACGCGTGTGAGTTGGCGTGGAAATATTCAAGTAACTGTCCACGCCAGTCCACACGCGTGTGGTAGACGTGGGGCGGCACCAGAAATCTGCGCGATGTTTTAGTATTTAAGGGACATTTCAGCTAGGTTTAGAGAGTCTTTTGTCACATTTTTCATTCTACATTTTAGATTAGGTTTAGATAGGACTTGGAGGAGGAAGAGAAGCTCCTTAGAGGGTAGAACTTGGATCTTCACACCTTGGAGATCTTTTGGGTAACTTCTTTCATTAAAAGACTTGTTTTCTCTTTGGATTTCTCTTGCCTTTCCTTTTCCTTAAAGTTGTTTGCTTTTTATCTTGATCTTGTAGATATGCTTTTCTATTTTGATGCTTTGATGTTGTTAAAGCCTATGAGAGGCTAATCCCTAGGATAGGGGCTAGATTGAATGGATGATTGGTGTTCATGATCTAATTTGATGAATGAGTTTGATTTCTTTGGGGAATGTTGAAATTGTGTGTATGTTTTGTATGATCTTGTTAGATCGAGGGCCCCGATCTTTCCAAGAGTATAGGATCTTTGACGAGATATCGCAAAGAGAGGTAGCCCACTACCCACATCTCCTGCTCTCAATTTGAGAAGATGAGATCCGAAGGGGACTTGTAGACAAAGTGTTTGATGAAATTCCCCAACCGACTGAGGATTGGGAGCTTGAGTGTGACGCCACTCAGGACAATGTTCCAAGCTCCTTCAACCATAACTCAAAAGAAATCAACACTCTACCTTGCGCCTTTAACCAATCTCCATGATATCTTAGCCCCATCCGCCTTTATTCCCCTTTGTTTACTTCTTTATTTTAGCCACCCTTGCCCTCTTAACACTTCCTTTTACTAATATCCATATGCTCAATCTTAACGTTATTCAAACAAACCGAGGTAGCAAAGCCGTATATTCTCCAATTTGCCATCCGCGAGAGATACGACACTCGGGGAGTTTATGACTCTTCGTTTTAACACCCTCCATATAGCACTTCACCTTCACATTCACCCTCACCGCGATACAACATCCTGTCAAAATGGCGCCGTTGCCGGGGATGGCAAACGGTGAATTTAAAGTTTTACTATCTTGAATCGTTTGGATAACTTGTTTACTTCATTATCTTTTGTCTTGATTTATATTGCCATCTACACTTCTGCACCCGACCACACACTACTTGAGCTAATCTGTAAAAGGTGCTACCTCTTGTGCTCCGATTCTTTGCCTGAAAATTTGATTGCAGGAATTCTTTGATATAATCATGGATCCACCGCCACCTAATGATCGAGCTTACCATAGCTACATACCATACGGAAGAAATCCCTACTATCCTTCACAACCCCAACCTCCATACCCACCGCCTCAATACTATCATAACTACCATTTTCCTTACCCACCGTCTTTTCCATACTCAATACCTCCACCATCAAATTATTATCATGAACAAGCTTATGTAACTCAGCACTTTCAACCCTCAAGATACCCTACCCACGAGATACCTCCTTATTACCTTCCAACGCACTTCGACGAACCAAACCATCAAAATTCTGAAATTTTTTCGAGCTGTGACTCGACCACGAGATCCACACGCGTGTGTGCTGGCGTGGGAGCTCACTGGAACAATTCCACGCCATGTCACACGCGTGGTGAGGACGTGGACAGAGTCGATGCATATGCCTATTCTTCTACTTCCCCAGAGCAGCCTCTTTCGCCTGAAAACAACCAAACCACCCTCGAGCAACGTTTAAATGATTTCATCCAATAAACGAGGGAGGAGAATGCCAGACTTAAAGAAACCATTACTAAAGAGATGCTGGGAGAAATTTAAGAACTATGCCACGAGACACTTTCACCACTTCAAACGGTTGAAAGCACACTCGCAAAAATTATGGAAATGATCCAATCCCAGGGAGAAATAGATGTGAATGCCGTAACACTGAGAAGCAGAAGAGCACTTCCAGACGTTGTTCCACCTCCGCCACAATCCATTCCGACAAAAGAACCAAGAATGGACAATGAAGAGACCACCAATTCAACGCAAGCCGAACGAGCACTTGAAGAAGAACTCAGAAGGGAAGAAATACAACCACAACCCTCTCGGAAAGGAAAAGAAATCATGCAAAAACCACCACCTGTGCCGAAAGTAAAACTTCCGTTCCCTCAGAGATTCCGCACCGATATCGACAACGCCAAGTACGATAAGTTCCTACAAATGCTACGCCAATTACACGTTGATATGCCATTCATCGATGCACTATGAGAAATGCCGAGGTATGCCAAATTCCTTAAAGATCTTTTATCTAACAAAAAGAGATTAGCTGAAACTGCTACTGTTGTGTTAGGAAAAGAATGTTCTGCTATATTACATAAGAATGTGCCTAGAAAATTAAAAGATCCTGGAAGCTTTACTATACCTTGTAATATAGGAGTGAAAGGAGATATCCAGTATTGTGTGGGGTGATTCGTCAAAAGATATTTATGTTAAAACGGAAAGTCTGTGACTCCCCGAGTGTCGGTCTCGAAGGAGGGACGTGGAGGTGTGTCAAGCGTTCGAGAGTTTACTTGATTGGGTCATGCATAGGATTTGAGTGTGGTGAAGGGTGGATTTGTGAGTGAGAGTAGTTCATTTGGTTGGTTTGAGTGCAAGAGAGTAGTAAAGTAAAAGTGATTTTGGTAATATGTAAAAGGGGTAGGGATTGGATAGTGTTCATGAATATTGCATAGTGAAGTGTCTAAGGTCAAGGATTAGGATTGCTAGGATATTGTCTATTCAAGAGTGTGTTGTCTTAGTCCTTTTCCACCTTTGTGTACTAAGGCTTCTTTGACTTAGGAATGTCTTCAAGCATCCAAAGTTCTAAGAGGAATTTTATCAAACACTTAAGCTACACATTATCCTACTATTCTTAAGAAGTCCATAGGAACTATGATTGTGTCAAGCTTCAAATCCTAACTTTAATCAAAGACATGAAAGAGTCAAGAGCTCAATCTCTCATCTAGATTGGCCAAATCCAAACAAGATCTCATCAAAACAACAATCAATAGACAAGAATAGATAATCCATCAACACAAACTCATAGATCCAAGATAGAGATAAGATCATCACACAAGCAACATTCAATCACACAATCCAAATCCCTAGACTAAACTAGCTACTCATAGTATGAAATGCAAGCAAAAGCTAATTTAATCCAAGAACAAGATAGCAAAAATTATAGAAATGAAATAGAGATCACCTAGAGAGAAGAAGATCTTCAATCCAAGCTTGTTGTCTTGCTACAATGGAGATTGATCTAATCTAGAAAGCTAAGAAAAAATGGAGAAAGTTCTCCAAAGGAAAAACTAAGAAAAGGAAAACTAAATTTCTGGGAACCTTCTTCTGAAAATTTATCAAAGGGGTTTAAATAGTCTCCAAAATGACAACCCTAGCTGAAATTCGTGCATCACCGTCTCCACACCTCTCACACGCGTGTGAGCGTGCGTGGGAAGCTTCTAAAAGTTTTCACGCCTGCTCACACGCGTGTGGCCTTCCAGTTTGGTCCTCCGGGGCTCTGCTCTTGCCTGGTTTGCTCTTTAAGCTCAACTTTTGGTCATATTTGCTCCCGGGGCTCCTGTTTTACTTCTTTTAAGCTAAAAGTAGCTTCTGCGCATCAGTTAGTGATTTTCAAGCATTTACGCACATAATTTACCAAGTAAGGATGCTATAGACGCGATAAAACACCCTAAAATATGCCTGAAATAAGGGTATCTCGGAGTCTTATCAAGGAGGAACGACTTTTAATAGAGCATTGGCAGACCTAGGTGCTAGCATTAATCTAATGCCCTTTGCATTATATCGACAATTGAATCTAGGAACTCTTAAGCCCACACGTATGTGCATTCAATTAGCTGATCGATCCACTAAGTACCCTAGGGGTATAGTGGAAAATGTCTTGGTCCGAGTTGATAAATTTATTTTTCCAGTGGACTTTGTGATTTTAGATATGGACCCAGATGTGGAGATTCCTCTCATCTTGGGCAGACCTTTCTTGGCGACTGCTAGAGCTTTAATAGATGTGGGGGAATGCAAACTCGTCATCCGTGTAGGAGACGAGTCTGCCAGCTTCGACGTGACCAAAATTATGAAATACCCTCTAGATGGTGATGAATGCTTTTTCGTTGATTATGTGCATGATGAAATTGATTATCTGTGTGAAGTACCCAAAGCTAAGAGGCATGATTTTAATTGGGAATGTCCCATAGGTGCTAAGAGTTATAATGAAAATACTTTTGAGCATGAACTTAACTCTTTACATATCGCTTTACACCGAGAGGTCGATCGTTTTAATTTGTTTGATAATAATTGTGTTTCTGAATTTGTTGAGAATATAAACTCTGTTGGTGAAGTCTCGGAGGAAATGGTTGGAAATGACGGGGATGAATTTGATGAATTTAAGGAGGAATATGATGATGGAAATGAGAAAAGGAAAGAAGACGATGAGATAATGCATGACGAAGGAGAATTAAAACCTCTACCTGCTCATCTTGAGTATGTTTATTTAGGAACGGGGAAAGAGTTACTAGTTGTCATCGCGACAGATCTTTCAGAAAGACAAAAAGAACAACTGATAACAGTGCTGAAAAGAAACAAAGAAGCTATAGGTTGGAAGATGACTGACTTGAAAGGGATTAATCCGGCCATTTGCACACATAAAATTCTATTGGAAGAAGGATCCAAACCTGTGGCACAACCGCAGCGTCGACTTAACCCGAACACATTTGAAGTCGTGAAAAACGAGGTGATCAAACTTATGGATGTCGGAATGATCTACCCTATTTCGGACAGCACATGGGTCAGTCCAACTCACGTAGTACCAAAGAAAGGAGGAATCACAGTCACTGAAAATGATAACAAGGAACTGATTCCTACGAGAAAGATAACTGGATGGAGAGTCTGTATCGACTATAGAAAGCTCAACGAAGCTGATGAGCACAAATGATGAGTGTAAAAAGGGTGTAATGTCGTTCCGCTGAGGATTGGTGTTATGGCACGAAACTGTGTGAATTACTAGGCACTAGAGTATATGAATTTATAGAATCCAAGTAACAAAGACTGAATGGTGTAAAGAAAGCAATTAATTAAGGTGAAAACTATATGATAAAAGGTATGGGCCAGATTAGGGGGATTGTAATCTTGATGTTCCAACCAACTCAGGATTAGGGAAAGAATAATTAACCAAGGGATATATATGGGCAATGCACATAAGAATTCTACTCAGCTACTTTCGTAATCAATAAGAGAATTAGGCTAAAATTGCCCCATTGTCGTGATGCATCAATTATAACCTTAAACACCTAAGCATTGTAAGCCCCCAAAATTACCTCTACTTTCATAGCAGGAAAATTAGGTTGAAATTGGTAAGGCTCGAGGTCTCCATCCAACTTTCGTTGTAATGAATCCCTCTCCTAGACTAGCAATTAATTCTGGCCACAAACCAATAACTAGTGCAAAGAAATCCACAAAACAACATAAACCCTAGGTAAAAGATTCAATCCCTTTATGCAATTAATTACCAAGTGAACATCAAGATTAACAATGGATCCCTAATCCAAACCCATAAACGAACTACTCCCGCATGATGGGAGTAAACAAAGCAAAGCAATAATAAATAACCATAAAATTGCAAGAATTAAAAGGGAAAAGAAACTTATCTGATAAATAACAAATCCAACTTCAATCCTTGATTCCAATCTTGAAATAAAATAATCTAATGTAAAACTAGTCTAAACTATGCTGGGGAGAATATAAACTAAAAGCTAGGGTTCAGAACTCTGTAAGGGAACCTCCTCAAATTGTAGAGAATAGGTCAAATATATAGGAGGTAGATGGGCCTTGGCCCATTAGGCATCTTCTAATTCTTTTCCAACTTGTATTCTTCATTGTAATTCCCTTTTCTTCCAGAACTTGTCCAATATTCTTCCTTTGTTGTTCCTTGTAAATATTTCAGCACTTGGACAATATAACACACAAATAATTCCCAATTTCACTAGGATACAGAAAATAACCTTCAAAACAACTAGAATAAGGGGTGAATAAATGTATAAAATAGCAGACATCAACTCCCCCACACTAGAACTTTTGCTTGTCCTCAAGCAATTACCAGGATAATCTTCGCTCCAAGCACTGCAACTGATCACACTTCCTTCCTGCTCAACCAATCATTCCACCAACCAACTCATGCAACCTAACCTGCTTAAAGAATCATCTTAGAATCACAAGTGAGTTCCCTTCTCAGGCCAATAACCGGGCACCCGAAATTAGGTAGATTAAACCCTGTATGCACATGTACTCAGTTAAGATTATGCAAGACTTGGCTCAAGATGAACTCCCATAGACATGCCCTTCATACTCACATAGATCACTCTAAAACTGCATGCTAAGATCAAATAGGACTTTATTTGGCTTGTAATGGGGCTAATGGTGAGTGGCTAACAAAGAAGGGGTATGGAAAAATAAACAAAGAGAGAGAATTTCACACCTATTCACAACTAAACCTAGAGGAGACATGGAAAGTATGAGCAAGAGAGCAAAAATATTTGAAAGCACCAGAGTATTCTAAACTAGTGGGGGTGAAGACATTTATTCTAACAACCTGACTTGCACTTTTATTCATCTTTCTTTTTCTTTCTTTTCACAAACCTTTTCTTCACTATCAAACTCTTTTTCAAACTTTTCTTTTCTTTCTTTTCATTCAATCAGCCAATAACTTCCTTCACAACACCCCCACACTAGAACAAAGATAACAGGAATAACTCTATAAAAAATAAGCTCAAAAAGATAAATCTCCTCTAAATTAAAGAACAAATGCTACATTCTCTCTAAGGGTGAATGGAAAATATATGGCTAAGGGCTAAGGGTTAAATGATAGGGTTAAGCAAGAAAAACAATACAAATAACGGGATTAAGTGCTTTTGCACTTATTAAACAAAAACAAGGCTCAAAGGGGACAACTAGGGAAAATAATAGTAACACAGGGTAGGTTTAAAGGCTTGGGCTAACAACAATGGCCTAAATCACTTCAAAGCATGCAAATTCTAGACTTCACT
>CP025645.1:1134617-1147795 GCA_003576665.1 Ipomoea trifida
AGAAGACTTGGAAGGAAAATGCTTAGAAAGTGTATATTTTCAGCTTGGGAGAGTTCTTGCTCGTGGTGGGGAAGAAATGAAGCAAAGAAAGGGTTTTAAACCTTTTCGCGTGAAAATCCGCGAAAAATCTGGTGCCCGTCCACGCACGCTACCACGCGTGGTGGTAGTCGTGGGAGCTCTCTGGTTTATTCCCACGCCTGCTCACACGCGTGTGAGCGGCGTGACAGCTCTCTGGAAGTTTTCCACGCCTAGCCACACGCGTGGTGGTGGCGTGGAAAGCGTGTTGTGCAAAGCTTACCTTGGTTTCCCTTCCTCCCTTTGCTAGCGATGATGTTTGTCAATTGATTGCGGGCAACTTATAACTCTCGAGTGTATAATCTGTACTTGTTAGCTCAACCGAGGTTATAGAAACATTATTGAAATAAAGCTAAGAAAAACATACTATAGAAAATAAGAAAAAACTTTAAAGAAAAGTAAGATAACATTGGGATTGCCTCCCAAGTGCGCCATGGTTTTACGTCTCCTGGCCGGACGTAAAGTGGCCTATCTGTGATACCCCAACTTTACACAAGCTGAGATAGATAAAACTTAACACAACAGCTGCCTATCTCAACCAAAAACATAACATAGCGGAAGCGAATTTAAAACCTAAGGGGCATCATGCCACATCTAGGTAAGAAAACACAACCTAGATGCACAGGCTAACCATAAGAACTGAACTGTAATGCATAGATATTTAATCCTCAAACATGTCTCAAAACATCCAACATCTAAACCAGAGTATATAACATCTCATAAAGGCACACAGGCCCAAAACACAAGTCTAAGAACATAACATCTAGTCTACGCATCCTCAGATAGGCGTACACTATCGCGCTCGCGCATAGACTTTAAAGCAAACCTGGAAAACACACAAAGAACCATTAGCAAAAGACTGCTAAGCAACCACCATTCACACCCGCAAGGAAGTATAGATATACATAAGCTTGTAAATAGGTTTACACACCCGTATAGAATACACACACAAACAAACTACTTTTAATTAAAACGGATACTCAACAATGATACACTGAATGAATCACAAACCAAGACTCCTCCAAACGAAACCAATATTCAACAATGAATGTATAAGACAACGAATCCATAAACAAGATACCAACTGAACAACAACCGTAAAGGAACCAACCAACCATAACAATACGAATTAACCGAATAATCCCAAGGAACTCACGAGTACATAAAACCAAGAAAGAATTCCCAACTCCAACCTCCAAACCACCATACCAACCATCATACCAAAACCCAACCACAGTCAGAAGTTAGATGCACAGGGGTAAAAACCCAATCACAGGGACCGAAGTCCAATCACAGGGACCGAAGTGCAATCACAGGGACCGAAGTCCAATATAGTCAATAGTAGCACAGTTAGTTCACCCATCAACCTCCAAAGGATACTCAATGATCCACCACTCCATACTCATACTCAACTCAGCCCAAGAACCATCACTCAGAGTGCTCATCTCAGATATGAACACAAACCAACTCCCAGATAATATAATCAAGGATTCAACCAACCAAATAATAGACTCATATAATGGACTAAGAGGTATGAATGAATACTCCAGAATCATGGTAAAATATCCAATAGAATACTCCAACAAATCCAGAACAAAAGAGGAAATGAACAAACATCATATCACAAACACTCACTGGAATCAGAATTCCAGGAGAACTAGCGGAACTCCTAGACGGAGCACTGCCCTCCGCCACACACCTCCGTAAGAAGGACACGGATCCCCTCAACAGATCACTCACCTCCACCAACCACTACCGCCTTACTCTTTCGGAAGACTCCAGCGGGTTACATTATGCCGCTAGGGTGCACCGCAAGAGCAATTCCAACACACCACTCCCAGACTCAGCTCAGAACACAAAGTTCATTCCAGAATACAACAATATGATTATAATGCACAATTGCAACTCACAGAGGCCAAATAACATGGAATCCAAACCAACAAATGCTCATAAACATCAATAGACAAAGGATCAAGAACACAAGTTCATGAATCCATCAAACACAAACAATAATAGGCTAATATCCAAGAAATTTCAGGATTCCAATCACCAAATAATATCATATAGATTGAGAGTGTAAAAATAGATTTTGATGGACATAGTGGTTACCTTTTTGAAGCGTATTTAATCCAAAAGCGTATTAATCCAAAGCAACACCAACCCTAAGCTCGGTTCATAATCGTGAACCTGAAGATTAATACAATCTAATACCATTACTATGACTTCTATAACAATAATATTAATATTCCTAATCGACCCATCATAACTATTGCCCATAATCTGGATTAGTACCTAAACTATATGTAAGCATAATAATATGGTCATAAGAACCTAATGATCTAATTACTAACAATAACATCATGAATAAATCCTAATCAAACGACTATACGCACAAACTACTACAATCAAAGCTTAGATAAGGAATTTACCTCAAAAACTACTCAGCTAGGATTCAAACACAAGCCCTCCAGCTCAAAGCACCAAGGCTAAACCACTACACCACTTCGTCTCTTCTGTTACGTTGCGCAACCACCGAACTACTACCTTCGTACGTTCTGCCGGTCTTCCTAGACGGACGAGATTACGCCGCCACCGAGCTCCGCTACTGCCTAACGGAGGAGAGACGACCGCCAAAGCCACCCGCCAGCTCCATCACAGCCGCTGCCTCGCACCACCGGAGAACAGAGGAGATGTGCTGTTGCTGCTCCTTCGACGTTGATGATGCTCGCTGCTTGAAGGGAGAGGGCGCAAGTCCGACTCGGCCGCTGCCATGCCCGTCGGAGAACAAGGGAATACGTCCGTCGGAGTCCTCCTTTGGTTGCTGCTGCGTCGCGAGGGAGAAGGAGGGTCACCGCCAACTTTCACCGCTGCCGTGTTGCTTCGGACGGAGAAGGAAATTCCGCTGGGCTTCACCGCTAGGGGTGAGCATCGGTCAGTTACGGTCAATAACCGACCGATAACCGAATAACCGAAAGCATTTTTTGAAGACTCATAACCAACCGAAACCGACCGAGTATACACACATAACCGACCGAAACCGAACACGTCGGTTTCGGTCGGTTATTTCGGTAACCGAAAAACCGAATTTTGTAACATACTAACATCAACATAAATATTATAAAATTATTTAAATTCCATTCCAAATGCAAAGTTCAAACTCCAAACATATAGTACGACACTGCAAAGTCCAAAAACCAAACATATAATACTAAGTAATAAGTATGTTTAACTAACTTAAAAAACTAAAACTTAATAAACTAAACAGTGCACTAAAACTTAATAAACTAAATAGTAAACTAAAATTGCTTACTGTGTAAACTTAATAAACTTAATAAATTGCTTACTGTGTAAACTTAATAAACTAAATAGTAAATTTAATTAACTAAATAGTAAACTGAAATTGCTTACTGTGTAATATATATAAAATATTTATTAATATATAATTATATATATAATATTTATATATACATATATATATAAATATATATAAATGGTGTCGGTTATTCGGTGACCGCGATTTTGAACTAGCAATAACCGAAAAAATAACCGAATGACCGAATAACCGAAATTTTTTTCCCCTTATAACCGATAACCGACCGATAACCGAAATTTTCGGTCGGTTCGGTTATCGGTTATCGGTTTTATCGGTTTTTCGGTTTTTTTGCTCACCCCTATTCACCGCCGCTTCCATCCGCATGGCTCCGCGATAGCCGCTTTGCCGTCAAGAAGAAGAGGAACGCCGGAAAACAGGGGAAACGGGCGCCATTGCCGAACCCCCAAGCCTCGTCGATGCCGTCACCGCTAACCACTATCGCCGCTGCTTGCTAGAGGAGGCTGCTTGAGCATTCTTGCCGGAGAAAGGGAAGATGGCGGTCCATAGTTGCTGCTCGCTGGACTGCCACACCACGCCGAGCTCGCCGCCGAGCGCTGCTTCGCCGATGAAGGAGGAAGGTGACGCCGGAAATGGGAGTCGCCGGTCGGAGTCCTCTACTGTTGCTGCCGTGATGGTTATTCGAGAGTGAAGATGGAAAAGCCGAGAGAGAGAGGTAAGGGAGGGTTATGGCTGCTGATCTAACACATTTCCTTTTAGGGTAGGTTTCCAAAAATGGACTAGGCCAAGACTATAATTAGTAGTTGGGTCAAGACTTAGTTATTTTTGGGCTCAAGGATAATTTATAGATACCATATACATATAATAAGAATTATGGTTCATGGGCTTAGAGTAGCATTATAAATCATATTTATAATCTAGTTTTAAAATAGTTCCTTGGGTCCATAGCCCATAATAAAACCATATACTATAAAATATATATATATATATATATATATATATATATATATATATATATATATATATATATATATATATATATATATATATATATATATATATATATATATATCCATATAGGCATATTGGGCTAAGAATATTTAGTGACATAGTAATAATATTAGGTAATCCAAAAATACCTTATTCCAAGCCCATGAGGAAATAATTATACATATAATTATTTTAATAATTACTTAATAAGAAATAACCCCTCATTTTAAATATTTATATTTAAAATAATAATAGGGAAAATGCAGGGTGTTACATTATCCTTCAAAGCACACAGATTTTGGGACCCGACCAAGCGTCCCGTGAACCTTAGCTTCAAGGAATGTCCCAAAGTGGGAAACATCCTTGAATTCCCACAAAGATAAAGGAATAACAACATGCATGATTGGAAAAATTTTAGCATTAAACACCCTCCTTAACTCTTCTAGGATGGTGTCTACTTCCTTTTCTTTTTCCTCTCTTTCCCTCCTAAAGATTTTCTCATCTCTTTCAAACCATATCTCCTCACACTCTTCCTCAATTTCGAGTGTGGTCAACTCTCTCCACTCATCTTTTTCCATAAGATTGATCATGAAAGACCTATTATTTCCTACCCTCTCTTTTGCACACTCCTTTTATTTATCACCCCCCTCTATTTGATTAGAGAAATCACTCACACTCTCACATGAATAGAATGAAGCGTCATCCCCTTCACTCACCAACTCATTCTCACCCAAGACAAAGGATTCATCTTCCGAAAAGTTAAAGCAATCATAATCATTTGCAAACAAGATAGAATCCTTACAAGCATTAATCAATGCATTAAAATTTTCCACGGAATCATCCTCCCGAAATTTAAAGCAGTCATAATCACATATGATGGAAGTATTAAGGCGAAGGGAGTCATCCGCAAGGGTGTTTTCAAAAAGAGCACAAGGATTTTCAAGAATATTAATACAAGAAGGATTAAGAATTTTACCATATTTTGGCTCTTCATCTTCCCATACTACTTCGATGTTCTCATCCTCACTCTCTATCTCTACCTTCTTTTGGTTTTCCAATTCGAAAATTGGAACTTCTTCAAGCACCGGGGCGTAACAATCTACTTTCTCTTCAACATCCAACTCTTTGCTAGCATTTTGCGCGTTTTCGACTTCTTGTATAATCCTTGGATGGGCTTCCAAAGGGGAGATGTTATCTATGATAGTGGAGTTTGCTCGGGATTCATTCATTTTCATGAGCTCTTCCATCATGGACAACATCTTCGTTTCAACTTCTTCTAGTGGAAGTCCTTCCTTCCGGAGGGTAGCGAGATAATCCTTTAATTCACTCTTGATTTCGGCTTTTAGTTTAGCCGTATCCTCCTTGGCCATCCTTGTGAATTCGTCAATTTTTACCTTTAGAGTTTCAATTTCATCGGTGGCCGGCGGGATATAATCGCAAGGATTTATATGGGCATTATATGGGCAAGAGGGTGGTGTTTCAAAGAAATAGGTTGTATTGTTTTCTTTGTGGTTTTGTGATGGAGGTGGGTAGTAGGTGTTTAGGTGGAAAGTAGGGAATGAATTTGACTCTGAAGTATAGCTTGGATCAAGTTGTTGCATCATTTGCACAAGCTTACTCTCTATATTTTGAGATATGTCTTTAGAGCTTAATGAGTCAATTTCTTGTGAATTTGGTGATTGTGGAGGGTAAGTTTCTTGGAATTGTGGAGGTGGTGTTTCATAAGGTCGTAGGTGATGATTTGGTGTATGGATTGGATAGTGATATGGAGGTGCTAAATGATATGTTGGTGGAATTGGGTAATGGTGTGGATGTGGGTAGTGGTATATTGGTGGAGGGTAAGTATAAGTGGAATGGAGGTAATAGTGATATGGTTGGGGTTGAGGATTTGCATAGGATTGTCCTCCATGGTGTGGGTAATCATGGGGATTCATTTTAGCACTTATTGGCAAGCTTCAAGTGGTTTGATTAAAGAGAATTTCCTGCACAATAGCTTAACCAACAACAAATAATTTTGCAACTAAAAGTAGTTGCAAGTGAGCACAAGATGTTCAAAACAATGTAAGCTCACCTCTTCAAGCAAATAACAAAAATAAGAAAACAAAATAAACAAAAAGAAACCAATTCAAGAACTCTTAAAATTCTACTTCTAAGATGTCAACACTATTCGAAACCGTTTGCCATCCCCGGCAACGGCGCCATTTTGACAGGATTGTACGTATGGGGTGAGTGAATGTGAAGGCGGGAGGTGGTAAAACGAAGAGTCAAGACTCCCCGAGTGTCGTGTCTCTCAAGGATGACGAATGGGAATCGAATTAGTGTGTTGGCATCTAAGAGGTTGAAGAGAAAGAGTTACGGGAATGCGAAAGACTGGATTCATTTGTAAGAAGGGGAAGGTTAATAGTGGTTGTGCAAAGTAAAGAAAAGTAAAGTGGAGATTGGGGCTTTAGGCTTTTCCATGTGGTCTATCTTTGGATGGTTTTGCGAGTGCAAGTTGTGGAATAGACTAGGGAGTTCGTGGCACATCACCAAGTGGCGTCACACTTTGGACTCCCACATCCTCATTCGGTTGGGGCATTTCATCGAACACTTTGTCTACCACTCCTCTCGGATCTCGTCCTTTCGGACTAAGAGCGGAGATGTGGGTGAACTAGACTCGTGAGTGGCCGCTATCGCGCACACACTCACTTCCTTTGGGTTTGCTACCTAATGTGGCCACAAAAGGCACAAAGCTTGAAGATCATCATCCACACAAGTTCAACATCCAACAAACAAGCAATTCACAAATCAAAGCAATAATATTAAACATCACCATAGATCTACCATGGGGCCACCAATCCCCTATCTAATCTACTCTAGCATACTAAGAAACAAGAACAAGAAAGGAAAATTCAAAGAAACAAGTATTGAATTAGAAATGGAAGAGAATGGTTACCACCCTTAGAAAGGAGAATTTTACAACCTTGATCTTGAAATCCCAATCTTCATTCTTGCCCTTGATCTATCCTAAACTATGAAAGAAAGGAATTTTCCCCCAAGAGGGGAGAAAACCCTCTAGATCTATTCTACCCTATTCTATGAATTTTCTGATCTATTCTCCTCCTTTTTTAGGTTTAGGGCAAAAGGGATTTATATAGGTGACAAAGGGGAACAAATTTCCCAAAATGGCCCTAGGCCCGACCACGCTTGCTTCCACGCGTGGTGGCGGGCGTGGGAGCTCACTGGAATTATTCCACGCCCAGCCACACGCGTGTCAGGCTGCGTGGGACGCTACTACATTGCGGCTTGTTTGTCTTCTACTCTATTTTAGCCTCAAATCCCTCTCCAACCTGTGAAATACCTCAAAACTCTTTCTAGGAATGTTGTTAGAAGATTTTAATCGCATTTGACCTAAAATGCATGCAATTGTTGTAATCGGATGTCAAAACGATGCGCTTTTAATCTAATAAAGACCCCTTATAAGTGCTATTCTTGGTGCTTATCAAAGTTTCCACCAGCTTTGGAGTACCACGGATTGTGATTAGCACTTTGGAGTACCCTTATAAGTGTTATTCTTGGTTCAGAAGCACTTCGGAACAATGATGCAAGAAGTGTAACAAGATTTGTAATGAAGAGATTGTTCACAAGCTTTGGGGTACCACGGATTATGATTAGCGATAGGGGGACACACTTCCGGAATGTACCCATGCGGAGATTACTTCAAAAGCAAGGTATACAACATCAGGGAGGAGTCCCGTATCATCCTCAGACTACCGGGCAAGTTGAGAATGCAAATAGAGATATGAAGGCCATATTGGAAAAGACAGTGGCTCGACATAGAAAGGATTGGGTTGACAAGCTTAACGATGAATTATGGGCCTTTCGGACTGCTTATAAGACGCCGATAGGAACTACTCCATACAGATTGGTATATGGCAAAGCATGTCACCTTCTAGTTGAAATCGAGCATAAGGCGTATTGGGCCATTAAAAAACTAAATGAAGATTTATTCATAGCAGGACAAGAGCGAATGTTTCAACTGAATGAATTGGAAGAATGGCGTTTGCTGGCCTATGAGACATCCAGATCTTACAAGGAGCGATCCAAGTTTTACCACGACATGCATATCAGGAAAAACAAAGAATTCATTGAAGGAGATAAAGTGTTGTTATTCAATTCCAGACTGCGACTCTTTCCTGGGAAAGTTAAATCAAGATGGACGGGGCCTTATATTGTGACAAAGGTATTTCCTTACAGAACTTTGGAGATCATGCATCCAGAAAAAGGATCTTTTAAAGTAAACGACCACCAAGTCAAGAAATACTATGGAACGGAAAATACGCAGGGGACAGTCCAGTGTTGCAGGCTAGTACCCTGGGAGGATGAGTAGCACAATCTTCATGACATTTTAGTCGGGCTAAAGACGTTAAATGTAGCGCTGACCGGGAGGCAACCCGTTATTTACCGTGCTTTATTACTATCTTTACTTTATTCTGTCAAATAAAATCCGAGTTGAAATTCCCTATTTTTGTAGATTCCATATTTCCATGCAGATCTCGTTGCAAGAACATGAGAATCATCTATCCAAGCATTATGAGCAACATGATATGGGATGCTTACTAGGTCATCTACCTCTTATCCCTTGTTTATCTATTATGTGAACCTCATGTTTTCATTTTAAAGTGTGGAAAAATGCATGTTTTGTTGTTTCTCTATTTTATTACATTCTAAGTCAACATCGAGGACGATGTTTGGTCTAAAGTGTGGAAAGAGCAGTGCTTGAAATGAAAATCTTAATTAAAAGCTCTATCTCATTTGTTTGAAAGATAATCAAGCCACAAGTATGTGTTGTTATTCATTCTATCTTTGGAGAATGCTAAATCTGTGCCAAAAAGTTTACTCTTTGAATAACCTTGGAAGTACCCCTACCTTGACCTTTAAAAATTTTGAAAAATTGTATGCTTGTGTGGTATTCACCTCATATTTTGTAAAGACCTTAGTTAAGGATCTCTCGAAGTGGGAGTGTGCAACCCCTAATATCATAAAGATAAGTTAAGCGAAGCCCGGAATTGAATAATCATAGAATAGAACATGGGGCAAAAGGAGAGCTTTCTGTGAGCATTGAGTGAAATATCCCTGTTTCCCAAAGTAAAAGGCATGAGAGGTTGTTGTTCGGAGAAGTGAGTAGAAAAGGCAAAAAGGCCAATCCCCGAGATAAGATACGAGGAAAGCCATCTCGCTAGGTGGTGAACAACCATAGTCTCCTAAATACAAAAATGTTATATCTGGAGTCGGTTGCTCACAATAAAATGGCCCTAGGAGATGAGAAAATTGAGATGAGGGAAGTCGCTTCGCTAAGGGTTCAAGCACCCATTGCACTGCCTTCGAAAAAGCATGGAGCTCCATGTGAAGTCGGGTTGCTTGACGACGTTACCCTAGGAAGTGAGAAAAATGAGTAACCGCCCAAGCTAGTGGCGGAGAGAGGCCCATGGATCTATTTTCACTTACTTTTACGTTGGGCTTTGGCGATAAGGGAGGCCGATTGATTAGGTTTTGTACATCGTTCCCACTAGGGGGGATCAGCTTAAGGCTTTGCACAATGAGAGGTGAATGAAATTTTGGACTGCATGCTTGGTATTGTGAAAACTAATTAACCGTCCAACTTGTGACCGACAGGGGTTTCGCTTTGTTTGAATATTCATAGCAGTGTATGACACATTTTTATCATTCCTTGAAGATATTGTGAAGGATTTCACATCTCCTAGTAGATTGTGTTTTGAATGAATGTTTATCATTGAGCATATATTTGGCTTAGATACTTTTGGCATCTAAATGAGAAGGTTTTGAATGTATAATTTGCTCGTGGACGAGCAATCTAAAGTGTGGAAACTTTGATAGACGCCAAAAGTACCTATTTATCTATAACTTATTATGTTGATTTCTTGCTAAAAACAAGTCTTAGAGAGTGCAATTACGTGTTTATATGCTATTTTACTAACAAATTGCAAATGAGTTCTGTGTGGAATGTTTTGAAGAATTTCTTTAGGAATGAAGGCTGAAATCAACCATAAGAGAGCATAAACCATTGAAAAGAAGAATCAATCCACATGGGAACACACGAAGACCAAACCGGAAACAACAAAAGGAAACGAAAACGAAGAACCACGCCCACGAGCCTCACCACGCGTGTGAGCTGGCGTGGAAATATTCCAGTAACTGTCCACGCCACTCCACACGCGTGTGGTAGACGTGGGGCGGCACCAGAAATCTGCACGATGTTTTAGTATTTAAGGAACATTTCAGCTAGGTTTAGAGAGTCTTTTGTCACGTTTTTCATTCTACATTTTAGATTAGGTTTAGATAGGACTTGGAGGAAGAAGAGAAGCTCCTTAGAGGGTAAAACTTGGATCTTCACACCTTGGAGATCTCTTGGGTAATTTCTTTCATTAAAAGACTTGTTTTCTCTTTGGATTTCTCTTGCCTTTCCTTTTCCTTAAAGTTGTTTGCTTTTTATCTTGATCTTGTAGATATGCTTTTCTATTTTGATGCTTTGATGTTGTTAAAGCCTACTTGTAGATATGCTTTTCTATTTTGATGCTTTGATGTTGTTAAAGCCTATGAGAGGCTAATCCCTAGGATAGGTGTGACACCCCAACCTCACACAGGCTGAGATAGCTAAAACTTAACATAAAAGCTGCCAATCTCAACCAACAAACCAACATAGCGGAAGCGAATTTAAAACCTAAGGGCGTCATGCCACATCTAGGTATAATCACAGCCTAGATGCACAGGCTAAACACAAGAATAAACTAAACTGTCATCTCATAAAACTGAAATCATAATCCTCAAGTATAAAATCCATAAAACATCCAAAAGAACCCAAGGAACTAATCAAGAGTATATCATAATATCTCAAGGCACACAGGCCCAAAACTAAAGTCTAAACAAGGCAAACTATGTCTACGCATCCTCATGAAAGAGAACTCTAGCGCGCTCACGTAGACTACTCCATACCTGGAAAACACACAAAGAACCATTAGCAAAAGAATGCTAAGCAACCACCATTCACACCCGCAAGGAAGTATAGATATATAGTAAGTTTGTAAATAGGTTTACACACCCATATAGAATATAAACACCAACGAACTGTTCAATAGTTCAAACAGATACTCAACAACAATAAGCTGAACGAATCATAAACCAAGACTCATTCAAATAAGACCAAAGTCCAAAGGTGAAAGAATAAGACGACAACGAGTCAAACCAAGGTACCAACTGAACACAAGTATAAGGAATAATCAACCATAATCGAGGACAACAAGACATCAATCGAATAAACAAAGACTCGTGACCAAAGAATCGAAAGAAAGCCCAACACCAACCACCACGCATCATATCAAACCCAATCACAGGGGTAGCGAACCCAATCACAGAGGTAGCGAACCCAATTGTTAGGAATAATATGTAATAGTTTTGATGATACAAATTGTAATTTTTATTAGTCCCCTTATTTTATTTTGAGTCTAGTGTACAATCTCCAAAGGTCCAAGTCTTAAGTCAAAGTCATACGAAATTGAGGAGAATTAGACTTAGTCAGCATATTGTTATTTATTAATTATATGCTGTGGAAGTCATCAAAAGATGATATGGAAGATTGGACAAGGAGCGCACAGCACAAGCCAAAGGTTTCTGGTTCAAAACCCAGGATCAACATTTTATTTGGAGAATATGAGGATGACTCAACAAGGAAGAAGGACGACTTTCAGATGAGTAAAGCTGGTTCGAATTTATTTATGCAAGAAGGAGAAAATGCTACTAAGGCCATTCTGAGAATAAAGATTATTTGAGAAGAATATTAACCAATGAGTTAATATGGAGCAGTGGTCAGAGTACATAGCATGCACCAGAAGGTCTAGTGTTCGAACCCTGAAGTGAAGAATTTATTTTAAGCTCATCAGAATGATAAAACAGAGGAGGAGGATGACCAGCAGGATGATACTCTGTTACATACTGGAAGTTACGGCCAGTACGTCCCTGGGAGCGAAAATGCAACTGAAAAATTCAAATCTTGGAGATAAAATTCCTAAGTGAAAATTTAATTTTTGGTAACATAAATTCTATCCAAAAGTAAATTTTTGGACTGAGATTGGAACCAAAATTAAATATAACTTTGGGATAATATTTCGAAAATCCAAAATTAATTTTTGGAGACAAATTTCGAAATTTGATGAAGACCAACTTGGAGGTGTCGGTGAATTTACGGTGATATAATTTATGCTCAAGCAAGAGTCACCGGAGGAAATATTTTGGAGAGATCAACTTGACATTTCAGAAGAAGAAATTGCAAAGTCAAGAATTCACACTTGAAAAGTCAAAATTGGAGGCCATCTTGATAAGGAAATTCAAATCAAGATCTGAAGAGTGCAATTGGACGAATGGGCTTCTTACAAGAGGAGTAATGACATAGGCCAATTTTCAAATTCATCTGACAAAGGCCATGGAGAGCTTCAGAACAAGTTGGCAAATAATTTCAAGATTCAAAATGGACGATCAGGATTGTTAGATTCACAACGGGTAGATAGCTTCTTCAAGCTATAAATACCCATGCAAGACTTGAAGACAAGCACCTCTCTCACCTCTCTTAATCACTCATCTGCTTACGTATCTGAGATATCATTTGAAAGAAGAAAAATCGAGTGTGTGATAAAAGTGAGCTATTATTCGAAAAAGAGAGAAGATAAATAGAAGAGTGCAAGTATTGAGCTGAATAGAAAAATTCAAGTCTGAGAGAGAAGAAGAAAAA
>CP025645.1:1148318-1159670 GCA_003576665.1 Ipomoea trifida
TGTTGTTGTCTGTAAAGTCATCTTTGATGGATTATGAACTTGTGTTCTTGATCCTTTGCTTATTGATGTTTATGGATATTTATTGGTATGGATTCCTTGTTTATTTGGCTTCTGGGAGTTATAATCTCAGTAATCTGATCCTATTTTCGTATTTTGATCTGAACATTTCGTGTTCTGTCTGATCTGTTCTGAGAGGGGTTGGATCACACTTACGGAGGAACTCAACGGAATAATGTGCCCCATTGGTGTCTTCCGCAAGTGTGTGGCGGTGGAGGATGGCGGAGGTGGGTCTTCCGCCAGGGTGGTCCGCCTCCTTCTTGCGGAGGAGTGCGGCGGAGCTAGGGGATCCGCTGGGGAGTTCCGTTAGGTCTGCTGGCATTCTGGTCCCAGTAACCTGTTCTGTGGTTTATTTGTTTGGTTGTTTCCCCTTTTGTTCTGAATCTTGTTGGAGTATTTTGTTGGGTATTTTACCATGTCTTTGGAGTATTTATTCCTACCTCTTGGTCCATCTTTTGAATCTCTTGCTTTGTTGAATCCTTGATTACATTATCTGGGAGTTGGTTTGTGTTCATATCTGAGATAAACACT
Source organism: Ipomoea trifida (assembly GCA_003576665.1). NCBI lineage: Eukaryota > Viridiplantae > Streptophyta > Magnoliopsida > Solanales > Convolvulaceae > Ipomoea > Ipomoea trifida. The sequence goes on from CP025645.1 coordinate 1,148,907, forward strand.
CTGAGTGGTTGTTCTTGGGCTGAGGTTGAGGCTGGATAGGGATGGTGGATCTTTGAGTATCTTTGTGTATTTTTGAGGCTTTATTTGCCATTGTGTATATGTGCATTATTTGCCATTGTGTATATAGGCATCATTTGCCATTTGTGTATATGAGCATTATTTGCCATTTGTGTATATGGGCATTATTTGCCATTCGAGTAGTTGAGGAATATTTGCCTCTATGTATTCGGGCACCATTTGCCTTCGCGTATTTGGGCACCATTTGCCTTCGTGTATTTGGGCACCATTTGCCTCTATGTATTTGGGCACCATTTGCCTTTATGATTCGGGTATTACTTACCTCCGTGCACTGAGTTTGGGTTTGGTGATTGGTATGAGGATTGGTGTTGGTTGGAAGGTAAGGGTTGGTCTTATCCTTAGGTTGAGGTCTATTTGGTCTCTTTACTTGATTCTTGAGTTATCTCGTATCCCGTTTGTCGTTGGTTATTCTTGGGTATATTCTTGTTGATCGTTTCTTATGAGTATTCTATTGAATTCTTGATTCTGTTGATATCTTGTTGTCTTGTACAATTCACCTGAATATTTGTATTGTTGAGAAGTCTTGGTTTATCCTTTATTCAGCATGTTATTGTTGAGTATCCGATTTCAAGTATTGAACAGTTCGTTGGTGTATATATTCTATATGGGTGTGTAAACCTATTTACAACTTATTATATATCTATATTTCCTTGCGGGTGTGAGTGGTGGTTGCTTAGCAGTCTTTTGCTAATGGTTTCTTGTATGTTTTCCAGGAATGCAAAAAGTCTAAGCGAGAGCGCGCTAGAGCTTATCTCTATGAGGTAGCTTAGACATAGTTATGTTGTTTTAGACTTTATGTTCGGGCCTGTGTGCCAATGATGAGACTATATGTACTCTTGTTTAGATTTCAGATGTTTTAGACATGTTTGAGGATTTGTTATCTATGCAGTTCAGTTCTTTTGGTTAGCCTGTGCATCTAGGCCGAACTTTTCTTACCTAGATGTGACACGATACCCCTTTAGGTTTTAATCGCTTCCGTTATGTATGTTTGATAGTTGAGATAAGCAGCTTTTGCGTTAAAGTTTAGCTATCTCGGCTTGTGAAAAGTTGGGGTGTCATAGTTGGTATCAGAGCCTGTGTTGAGGTCTGAGTAGAGATCCTAGGGTTGAACTTTTGAGACTCTAGGACTTGATCAGTAGGAATTAAGGTGATTAAGAATCCTAAGATGTGTGAATTCTAGGAATCGCGGTGAGGACACGCCTTATCTGTTTATATTATTTGTGCTTTGTTAACCTTGTTGTTTGCTGCTTTCGGGCGCGTCTTCCGGGTAAGTTCTCAATCGCTTTTAGTTCGTTTTAGAATTTGCCTAGGAACCTGCTTTAGATTATGAATAAGTAGTTAGTTGATACGAAACAATGGATAGCGCCGTATGCGTCTAAGCAATCAGAAGTTTTGCGGCTCGTTGAAGAAGACTAATCTACTCGCGACTTGGAGTCAATGGCAGCAATCTACGTTCCCCGGGATTGGCGCCTTCGCGTGTGAAGCATCGTCTGTAAGACCTTCGTTAACCTCAAGACTTGAAGAACAAGTTCGTGCAGCTGAAGTTCGACACAATACGAAGAAAGCGATTGGAACCCGAAGACTGAAGACTCGAAGACCCTCAGCTTTGAGGGAACAGTAAGGGCGGACGTTGACATGCCAACAAGGAGTCATGTCTCGCCAAGTAGAAGCTTCGGGATCAGTAATGGAAAACCTCGTGCGAGCTAAGCGTGATAATGATGAAGCCTTAAGAAGTAGAATTCGAGGTCGTGACTCGCGGACCTTAAGATAGTCCTATCTGCCCCTGAAGCGAAAACGAATGGACGAGTTAGAAGTTGCAACCTTAAAGGCAAAGAGGACTAAGACAAGTGGAGAGGAACTCAAATTCTTCAGACCCCCGAAGATAAGAAGAAACGCCATTATCAAGTTGTCCGATCTCATGAAGTGCGAGGGAACTAAGAAGTGAATTGCGAAATAAGGGCCACGTGTAACCTATTCGGTGCACCTTAGAAGTAACTCCTTGTGCAAGAGCTTAAGGAAGGAACCTCGACGACATGAAAGAAATAAGGAATAGCTAAGCTGACTAGCAAAAGACTGAATCGTTAAGAGACCAAGGCCAACCGAAGTGAACCTTAAGCCTAGTCCGGTCCTCGGATATTCCTAAGTGGGGTTGGACCGTGTACTAAAGGACTCCCATAGAGGACTTGGCCTACCGAGCAAGTAAGCAAAGGTGCCATTGATCATGTTAGACGTGAAGTTGAAGTTGAGAGTTGCATTCCACTACCCTGGAGGACCAACAAGAAGAACCAATGAAGACTAGAAGGACGAGATGATACATATTCGCACCATTAACGTGCAAGGATCACAAGAAGAATACCAAGACTCGGTTGAATCGTTCTACATTAGTGTCGATCACTCGAGTGAACAAAGAACTCCTCGTAAAATCTTATACGAGCAAAGGAGCAAGAATTCTTAATGCTAAAGAGGTGCACGCGTTACGTTGGCTTTCAGACCTTGATGTTTCAAAGTACAAGGAAGTAAACCCGGTTTCCAAGATCACCAATAATCATAGACGAATCTCCTTTCAAGATCAGGCAATACCTCCCTAATTAATCCTACCATTCTCATGAAGCCTCCTCAGAAATCCCTCGTTCTGTACCAATCGGTCATTAGTGATTCATCGCCTTCGGCCTCTCCTGGAGTGATAAGGTTGTGCAGGTCATATCTTATGAAGTAGAGCTTATCCGAATTTTAGATTCAAGTCACGCGGAAAGCAAAGTCAAGATCCGTCAATCGATCAGAGTGTCGTGATCGAATCGTCAAGCCGTGGAAACCACTTAGAGTTGAGAGATTTCCTATTCTTCTTAAAGCTGAACCCTTCTTTGTTCTTTGCAATCCCAATTATCCTTCTATTTATAAATCCCTTCTATCTGTTATAATCATAATTCCTATCTCTTCTTGGAAACTAAATTCTCCTTTGTTTCTTGAAACTCTAAATGCCTTCTTGTTGAAACACCCTTTCTACCTATTCTAAATCTCTTTCTCATCTTCGCTTGGAACTGAATTTCTCTTTTCCTTTGAGGAATTGCATACCCTATCGTTAAAGAAACCTTTCCATCTTTCTAGATCTCATTGTTATCGTCCCTTGAAATCGAATTTCTCTCATTCCCTTGGTAATTGTATATCCTTTCGTTGAGACATCCCTTCAGTTTATTTTAAATCTCATTCTTATCTCCTTTCAAGATTGAATTTCTTTCTTCCCTTGAAGAGTTGAATACCTTATCATTGACAAAATCATTTCTGTCTTCCTAAGACCTCGTTCTTAACTCCTCTTGGAACCTGATTTCTTTCTTTTCCTTGAATAAGATAAATACCCTATCGTTGGAAAACTCCTCTTGTGTTTTTAATCTCGCCCTTATCTGTTCTCGAAGCCAAGTTCTTTCCATTTCTTTCCTTTCTTTAAAGAACTTGATATTCCCTTGGATTGATAAATTCTTTTGGCCTCCTTGAACCTTGTCCTTATTTTCTTTCGAAGCCGAGTTCTCCTCTTCTCTTTAAAGAACTTGACATTGAGAAGTCATCCCCATCCTCTCGAACGTTGCTCTTATTTTCTTCTTGAAATGAGTCAGTGCAAGGTGACAACCTTATTTTCTAAGTTGTAACCTTGATAACCGTTGATTCTGTTCTTGACCGATGTTGTCCTTGAATCTTAAACCTTTCACTCTCTTTTTCCTTATTGGGTCGAACTTTCCAAGATAAGCATACGTTCTATAAATGTTTTCTCCATATGTACTACCGTACTAGTTTTAACTTTCTGTCCCCAAAACGAATTTGCATTATGGAATGGTTCTGAGTTGGATCTTTCAAGAAAACAGAGTTCGCCTAAGCTGTCAGAAGGTGAAAGCAAAGAAGTGTAGAAGCCGTTCGGTTTAGAAGATTTGGTAATTGGGTAACCCTAAGATCGTAGCGTCTGCAAGTGTCATCAGAAAAGTTGAGTTGATTCAAGAAAGAATGAAAGCCACCCATGACCGATAGAAGACATATGCCGACCAAGTTAGACTAGATGCGTGATGCGTTTCACGTTTGCTGCTAAAGAAATATGTGCATGATACGCTTCGTGTTATCCAGCTTGAAGTCGTAACCCGTGAAGATGCTCTATCTTATGAAGAGAAGCTGGTGAGAATTTTGGTCACCCAGTCAAGAAAAGCGCACCGATAAGCAGTGAAGTCCGTGAAGGCAGTGTGATCCAACCACGTGGCCAAAGGAGCAACCTTGGATATAGGGGATGTGATGAGGAAGCGGTTCCAGCGTTGTTTGATCTAGGAAAGTAGTTAGCTTAGTTCTTGCATGTTGTGCATGGGTTGGGTAAGTTAGGAGTTTAAGAGTTAGTAGTGTAGTATGTTCTTAAGGATAAGTTTGGTTGAGCAATCCTTTTCCTTTAACCTTCGATCAATTCCTTGTTTCCTTGAACCGTTTCGTTTCAAGTTCCCGTGAGCTATGAGCTTCGGGGACGAAGCTCCTTTTAAGGGGGGTAGAGTGTAACACCCCGTAATTTCGTTCAAGCCTTGAGACCGGTAATTATTTCGATCGGGCGATTTATTTGATTTAATTGGGCTTAGCCTTTCCAATTTGATATATATATTTCTTGAACCCGGAATTAATTACTTTATTCAAAGGCCCAATTCTTGATTTAATTCTTGTAAGGGATTTATTCTAATTTGGATCCTTACAATTCTTATAAGTAAGAGTATTTTTATAATGGCCCAATATATATATATTTATTCTTGGAAGATTAATTCCTTACAAACTAGTAGTATAATAAATAATGTGTGACCCATTTTATAAGGGCCCATTATTTTATGTCTTACCCTAGTTGATACATACATAATATGTGTAATGATCTTTCCCTACTAATATAAAAGCCTTATACTTGTAACCCTATTTCCCTTTTCATTTCCTACAAAATCATCCATCCTACTCCTTTCACCTCTAAAGAACCCTAAAGTGAATCCTACACTTTCATCTTCAAGATTCAAGTCAAGATTGTTCTTTTAGGATTGTTGAGGCTTGGGTAAGTGTCTATTTCTAGGAATACACCTTGCATCATGTTGTTTTCATAATCTTTATACAAGTTCTTATGTTATTCTTTTGGGGATCTTTTGGGAAAAGATGATCAAGGTGGAGGTGAAGCTTTGTGAGGAGGTTTGAGAGTTCTTGGGTGAAGTGTCCTTCAAGAGGTAACCACTATGTCCACTAAAATCTATTTTCACACTCTCAATCTATGATATTATTTGGTGTATTGGAATCCTGATGATTTCCTTGCTGTTAGCCTATTTGTTGTTGTCTGTAAAGTCATCTTTGATGGATTATGAACTTGTGTTCTTGATCCTTTGCTTATTGATGTTTATGGATATTTATTGGTATGGATTCCTTGTTTATTTGGCTTCTGTGAGTTATAATCTCAGTAATCTGATTCTATTTTCGTATTCTGATATGAACATTTCGTGTTCTGTCTGATCTGTTCTGAGAGGGGTTGGATCACACTTACGGAGGAACTCAACGGAATAATGTGCCACGTTGGTGTCTTCCGCAAGTGTGTGGCGGTGGAGGATGGCGGAGGTGGGTCTTCCGCCAGGGTGGTCCGCCTCCTTCTTGCGGAGGAGTGCGGCGGAGCTAGGGGATCCGCTGGGGAGTTCCGTTAGGTCTGCTGGCATTCTGGTCCCAGTAACCTGTTCTGTAGTTTATTTGTTTGGTTGTTTCCCCTTTTGTTTTGAATCTTGTTGGAGTATTTTGTTGGGTATTTTACCCTGTCTTTGGAGTATTTATTCCTACCTCTTGGTCCATCTTTTGAATCTCTTGCTTTGTTGAATTCTTGATTACATTATCTGGGAGTTGGTTTGTGTTCATATCTGAGATAAACACTCTGAGTGGTTGTTCTTGGGCTGAGGTTGAGGCTGGATAGGGATGGTGGATCTTTGAGTATCTTTGTGTATTTTTGAGGCTTTATTTGCCATTGTGTATATGGGCATTATTTGCCATTGTGTATATAGGCATCATTTGCCATTTGTGTATATGAGCATTATTTGCCATTTGTGTAGATGGGCGTTATTTGCCATTCGAGTAGTTGAGGAATATTTGCCTCTATGTATTCGGGCACCATTTGCCTTTGCGTATTTGGGCATCATTTGCCTTCGTGTATTTGGGCACCATTTGCCTCTATGTATTTGGGCACCATTTGCCTTTATGATTCGGGTATTACTTACCTCCGTGCACTGAGTTTGGGTTTGGTGATTGGTATGAGGATTGGTGTTGGTTGGAGGGTAAGGGTTGGACTTATCCTTAGGTTGAAGTCTATTTGGTCTCTTTACTTGATTCTTGAGTTATCTCGTATCCCGTTTGTCGTTGGTTATTCTTGGGTATATTCTTGTTGATCGTTTCTTATGAGTATTCTATTGAATTCTTGATTCTGTACAATTCTTATTGTCTTGTACAATTCACTTGAATATTTGTATTGTTGAGAAGTCTTGGTTTATCCTTTATTCAGCATGTTATTGTTGAGTATCCGATTTCAAGTATTGAACAGTTCGTTGGTGTATATATTCTATATGGGTGTGTAAACCTATTTACAACTTATTATATATCTATATTTCCTTGCGGGTGTGAGTGGTGGTTGCTTAGCAGTCTTTTGCTAATGGTTTCTTGTATGTTTTCCAGGAATGCAAAAAGTCTAAGCGAGAGCGCGCTAGAGCTTATCTATATGAGGCAGCTTAGACATAATTATGTTGTTTTAGACTTTATGTTCGGGCCTGTGTGCCAATGATGAGACTATATGTACTCATGTTTAGATTTCAGATGTTTTAGACATGTTTGAAGATTTGTTATCTATGCAGTTCAGTTCTTTTTGGTTAGCCTGTGTATCTAGGCCGTACTTTTCTTACCTAGATGTGGCATGATACCCCTTTAGGTTTTAATCGCTTCCGCTATGTATGTTTGATAGTTGAGATAGGCAGCTTTTGCGTTAAAGTTTAACTATCTCGGCTTGTGAAAAGTTGCGGTGTCACACTTAACATACCCCATAACTTCCCAAATAATCACAATATCCACTTTAAAATTAACTGAACATTTATGAGTCTTACTTTTATGTCTCACAAAATTGTTTTTGAGCCTTAAATAACAAAATGACCCAGGATCAATTTTGAAGAAACTAAAGACTCTATTAGATGATTTTGTTCTAATAAATTCATTAATATTGTTACAACATTTTCATAAATATGTTGCACAACCAAATGTCTAATAATTTGAACTTATGAATTTATATGAACAAATTCAAGATTAATACTTGTGGAATCTTTTGGACTTATTGTTTGACATACAATCCAATTTGCATTGGGATGTATGAAGACAATAATTAAATCCATAATCTTTGGTGGAGCATCTTAATGATCTTTTCTAAATGATCACTCTCACTGTTCTTTAGCAAAGTTAATGATATACACACTAATAATTTATTTGACCAACTAATAAATGAGGATACAATTCCCCACCGTTAGTTGGGCATACTGAATAATCAATATTTGGTTCCAATAGAAGTCCAAATAAATAATGAAAATATAATTCCCCACCATAGTTGGACATACTAAAAAAACAAAATACACCTTCCAAAACCAAGTTTGAATTTGGCTTAAAAGATACATTTTATTCTTGGAATCCAAAATAAGTATATCATATCACGTAACTTACTATAGTTAGTCCGAAAAACTTAGTAAGCTTTCGTGGATTAATTAATAAAAGTGGCTAAATTTTGAAAAGAAACTGAATACATGTTTTGCCAATGCAAACCATGAAACATAGAATTTATAATTGAACTAAATTTATAAATTCTAAGAAATTGTGATAAAAATTATTATCTCATGGTTGAGGGATTTATGACATAAAACTTGCCTTTGGGCTGAAGTTTTAATTCTATTAAATCAAATTAAGAAACCCTTTATGATAATATTTTATCTCAATTATCAAATAGCCAGAAGGATCTAGAGACATAAAACTTGCCTGTGGACTGAAGTCTTACTCAATTAGATCTAACTGAAAATTTTTATTTATAATGAAACAATTTATCAAATGAGTTGAAGAATCAAGTGACATAAAACTTGTCTGTGGGCTAAAGTTTTAATTCAATAAGATTCATTACAACCATTATGATAAAAATAACTTAAAAGAAATCAAGTTCCTTTTCCTTAACCCTTGTGGGCAATTCAAGAAATAAGATCCCAAGTTTACATCATAAAATTAAACTTCATGTTAAAATTGGAAATTATTTACAAATAACCATAAAGTAAATAAATTGATTTACTTCTATCATTACTTATAAAACTACTAACTACATTCCAATGCATAATTGTCTGTGGGCTAAATTATGATCGTAGTCCAGTATTTCATCCTAATTAATTATACAAATATAACGAAATTGCCTGTGGGCTAAATTCTATCATATTAGATACAATTAATCACAACTTATATGTCTAAAACTTTATGTGATCAAGATAAACCGCTTAATATATAATTTTAACTGATTAAGGATGATGTGGCTACTCCCCAACCAAATTAAAAATTATAAGATCACTAGACATAAATCCCTTGCGTAATCTTTATGTGATCAAGATAAAGATATATATAATTTAATCTGATTAAGGATGTTGTGGCTACTCCCCAACCAAATTAAAATTATAATATCATATCTTAATAATCTTTAGAAATTGAATAAGCCGTGGCTATTCTTTAATTAACCAAGATTGAAACTTTAAGAGACTTCAGTAAATTAAAGATGATATGGCTATTCTTTAATGAACCGAAATCAAATCACATTGCAAGGAATACTTAAATAAATTTTGACAAATTATACCAAATCATGATGGGAATCAGAACTGTAGGGTATAATCCAAAATTGAATAGTTCACATATGAATAAATCTTTTTTAAAAAAATGGTGAACTAAATTAACTGTCCAAATGTTCTTAAATTCAGGCACTATCGTAACTAACGTTTATGCATAAGTCAAACTTAATAAGGAACTAATATAATTTCAACATAAATTTATGCATTGCTGAAGGCATAATAATGAAATTGCATAATTTAAAACCAGAATATTATGCAGTGGACAAATTAATATGCATAAAATTAAGCATTAACCTCATGTATTCTAAAGAAATTGCGTAACTTAAGGCAATTTTAATATGAGCTTCCAAAGTATAAACTTAATATTCAAACTCTAATGAGTCCAATCTAAAAGGGACCCAAATTAATGAATGTATACTTTGAAATTTTTAAACTTTAAGCCCATGACAAAATGTCTTAATGCATCACACTTAATTTATGAGAAATATACCGAATTTACAAATTCAACAATATTTAACCAAAAAAAGTATATATTGTCATTTGCAAAACAAAATCTCACAAACCCAAATTGCATAATCAAACTTAATATTATGCACTTAATGTGATTGAATGCATAAAACTATCTGAAAAATATGAACCAACTATAGAGTATGAATTTACACTAAATATTCATTATTCATACTTAACAAAATATGGGCAAAAAGAACTAAAATCATAATTCAAAAAACTAAATGAATTATGGCATAAATGGCAATAGTCAATTGCCTAGCAAATATGTTTTTCCAAAATTACTGAATTGATTCAAAATCACTCTCCATAACTCAATTAATAATATTATTATCATTAATGGCAAAATTGCAAATAATGCAAAAGGCAATAAAATAACCATAATAATATTATTAAACGGAGACTAGATGAGGAAAAACAATGGTTATAACCGCTAACTTTAGAAACATTTTCGGATATAATTTTGAAAACTTGATAAAATTTGAAGTCCGAAAAAAATATCAATGTCAAGAAAATGATAATATTCATAATATTTTCTTAACTGGAACATTGTCACATGAACTTAATTGGAAACAATTTTGGAGTCATAACTAAATACAATATTAATACTATTGGTATCATTAATTAAAATATTGAATGGTAGTAGACAACATTATAATCACCATTAACAATTAACAATGACAATCAAATTATGGTAATACACCTTCTTAATGTTTCCATATTTCTAAAGATAGAATATGTGACTAGTCCAAATCCGCGGTTAACTGTAACTGTAGCACTAATTACCAATTAATAATAAAAGATAATTAATGACATACCTTAATGGTGCAAACCGCATATTCCCATTGCGCTAGCAACGATGACAGTCCATAAGAGAAGAAAAAAAAACTTCATAATTCTCCCCATCTTCATTGTTGGTGTCAGTAACCTCAATGCAGCGTCCAATGGTATGTAAAAGATTTGTTGATAGGACTTAATTACCAACATTAATAGTCATATAATAAAATGAATTGACATGGGTAATCTTACCAATGTACCAAATATGGCAGATTACCATGAAACAATAATTATTATGAAAAGTAATAAATGAGATTAGTCCCTAAACTTGATAACAGTAACTAATAATGCCAATTAATAATAACTAAAATATAAGCAAAACTGTAATTAAGGGATGCAAAAAAACTAATCTCAATATCACATAATAATTAAACATGACTATTATAATATTTAGGGAGACTGAATTTAAGGTAATAACCAAATTACCATTATACAGACAATATACCAACTATATTGCTTTAAAATTAAAGAA
>CP025645.1:1163297-1221067 GCA_003576665.1 Ipomoea trifida
GGTGACGTGTAAGAACTAACTATTGGGTGAGATCATAACTGAGTTAACTGTTCTAATTATTGATATAAAGTGAAATTACCTGTTATTTATGTTGTTACATGTTGTTTTCGCTGTGGTAATACTATCTTACCTTATGCTTATTATTTGATTTTTGAAACCTTTGTTTATTTTCGAGGGATAATGGATATCCTTACTTAGCCGTCGCGCTAACTACACTTCATTGTGTCATCTATTAGATGCAGTCTAGCGTGAGCTCTGAATAGGATGGAAGTCGAGGTTGAAGACTACTCTGTCCTAGAATAGACACCCTGGAGAATTATTTCCATATGTACATATCTGGATATTGATATGGTTATTTGAGGTTGTAAGTTTAGCCTTAGCGTTTGGGTATGGGAAAGATACCTAAGCGTGGCGGTAACACCCAGTTTTCTGCTGGTTAGACGCTTCCGCAATGTATTATATTTTAAGGATTTTGTAATAAATCCAAGATGTGAAAATTGGGGTGTTACACTGAGCCTACAGTTGGCCTGGCCTGGCCTGAAGCCTTTTTAAAAGCCTATTTAACATATAGGCCTTTAAAAAGGCTTCAAAATATATCCTAAATAGGCTTTGAGCCTACATAAATAGGCCTTTAACCTATTTAAGGCCTACATTTTAAAGTCTTTTAAAGTATACTTGCAAAATATATATTAAAATGTATATAAATATTATACATTTATATAAATATTAAAATGCATATATAAAAAAATATATTAGATATAAAATGTAATATACAATAATTAAATATTAAATATAAATATTATAATATATATATAAATAGGCTAAGCCTGCGGGCTTGTAGGCTAGGCTTTTAAATATAGGCCTAGGCCTATTTAACTAAATAGGCTTCTAATTAGGCCTAGGCCTGGCCTTTTTATTAAATAGGTTAGGCCAGGCTAGGCCCTAAGTAGGCCAGGCCGAAGGCCCCTATGAAGGGGCCTGGCCTATTCCCACCCCTAGTCTTGCCCATCCCCGTCTAGAGCTAACACCTTCAGGCCATTAGGATAGGTGACTCAAAAAAAAAGTCATGTATAATATACTGTGGTTAAAGACCGATATTTTCAGCAATAACTCAACGTAAGTTAGCGTTTGACCCTGCTTTTTGTTGATAGTCATGGCATATGCGAGCATCAATGGGAATTGTTTGCGCTGGAACTTGAAGGGCAATCTCGTATGATAAGGAGTGAGAGAAATTCGGGGAATAAGAATTTTGGTTCCTGCATGTATCCCATTAACTATTCTTGCTTCGACAATGTAATCTACCAATCTTGTCATCTTGTGATAATATATGATGCGCAAACCATTGCAAAGACCAAGAGAGTGGTCTATGTTCCGTAATAACAGAACATGTGCACCAACCTTTAATGTCAATGAATGATTAGGAAGTCCAAACAATCTCAAACTATTTAAGAATTCATGAGTGTGTACTTCTGAAAGATTTTAAACGTCTGATTCTACCTTACACAAAGAGTCAAAACTTAAATATGTTCGACCTTCTACAATATTCATGTCACACATGTACTAATTAATTTGATCAACGACACCTAAAGTTGGCGAGCGGATCACTCGACTTTCTAGGTGTGACTCATCAAGCATGCCATATCTCACGCTTGCGAAGGTGTTTTCCATTATAGTTGTTATGGGATTAGGTCTGCACTTCAACTAAAACTATGTCGGAATATCAATCTTAAATGAACCGTCATTTACACACCCTGAAATCCCATCTCCGATATCTGCAATGTAAGTATTTTCTCATATATATATATATATATATATATATATATATATAAAATATAATATGATATATTGTATTATTAAGTGGTTGTGGTGCAAATAGGTGATTAATTAAGTCAATTAGTGATTTAGTCAGTTAGGTAACTTAGGATATTCAGTTTAGATAACTGAATATCTGCCTATATTGATGACACGTAGGCTTTTAAAGCAAAAGAGTTCTCCTACTGCTCTCGTATTCATCAGACACACACCATCTAGTATTCAAGAGAGAAGTGGTAGACAAAACACTAACATTATTCTGTAGGTCTACCACCACAATTCCCACAACTATGGCGAGGATATTCAGATGATCCTAAAGCTTCCGCTATTACGATCAGGTTCCTCGTTATTTATGTTTTCTAGTTAATATAATATCTAAGAGCCTTTATCAATCTCTGCTTGGTTGATTATTTAGTTTATAATCAACATTTATTTGTTCCATATACATCAATATTTGTGTATGTATTTTGGACTGTTGAAAATTATTTCTTTTGGCATTAATAAGAATGATTTTAATTTCTTTTGGATTCTGAAATTATCTGTCGTGATTGCCTGGAATATTGCCTACTGTTTGATTTAATCGGAGAATTACCAAATTTCTGTTCGCCGGATTTCGGTCCTCGTTGACTTACCGGCGGCCGCCGTTCGGCGACGAAAGGACGACGGACGATGACGACGGCCATCGATATAGCGCTGGTTTTCTGGAAACAACTTTGTTTCCAAGACGACGGCAACGATGCTGGTGTCGCGACAAGTAGTGACAGCTGCGATGGCAATGGCGTTCCGATGAGGTGAGGCAGCGACTCTGGCGACATTGCTGCTGCCTTCCTCTCCTCCTTCAGGCGGCGAATTGTCGCTGCTTCTTCCTTGCTTCTTCATCGGCAGTTGCGCTGGTTTCTATTGACGTACGAAGAAGACAGAGGTGTACTGGTACATTTCCTATTAAAGTGAAAATTCAATTATCATTAATTTACGATATATATTTATTTGCCTTATTTAATATCACTTATTAAATTTTGGTACATGGTAATCATGTGGTTTAAATTTTTCCATATCAATATTACTGTATTTAATATTGTGTATTATTTTTGGCAAATGGTAAATATATGATAATGACTTCTTTTGGAATATTGATGCCCTTTAGTTTCCTCTTAATTTTGGCATTAATTTATTATTAAATTATCATAGCAAATATTATGTTTTTAAATTTGTTGTTTGAATTTTAATTTAATATTGAGGTTATATCAAATTGCTTGAAGTATTGCAATTTATTTAGAGTATATGAGTTGATAATATATTAATATGCAAATTCAAGCATACTATGCATATTTATAATTATTTTAACCCTATAATTATGCATTTAGTAAAGCATATTTCTTAAGAATGGATTTAGCATATTATTAATTGATAGTATATAAATTTATTATTAAATATCGTTCAATTTATTGAATTCATTATGGAATACTAAGGCAAGTACACAACTTGTTTGGTTTCCCATTCATTTTTGGACATAGTTTAGACATATATTTCACTTGGGGCTTTAAAACCTATTTTGAACAAGCTATTTGAGCCTATTTTAGGTCATTAAGGTATATGACTCACTGTTATTGTGTTATTGATTGATATTTTGTGATAATTATAGTACTATTTTGAGAATGACATATAACATGTTCATTAAGTTTTAATTATTGCTGACTACCATTGAACAAGCTATTTGAGCCTATTTTAGGTCTGTTTTAGTGTTAGACCGCTTTCCATCCATGTTGGCCCTGTTTGTCAGAGCTTATTTAGGAACTTATAGCTTATTTTAAGCTAATAATAAGCTATAAGCTCTGTTTGGTAATTTTCTTAAAATAAAAAGCTAGTAGCTTAAAATTAGAGATTATTTTTGAAAAGCTACCTAGTAGCGGTAGCTTTTCAAAAATAAGCTAGTAGCTTCCTAACTTTTTTTTTCATCTTTATCCCTATTACTAGTTATCACAGGCGCGTTGCGCGATTAAACCAATGCTCAATTCATATTTTTAAGTTAGTATTCCTTAATTGGTTAAAGTAGTCATATAATAATGAGAGAGAAAAAAATGCTAAATTAATAAAAATCAAAGAAATAATTTCGATGCTTATATATTTGAATAAAACATAACGAAATTGTAAATAGCTAAATTGCAACTAAAGTAAGTAGAAACAAATAAACCACTTACATGAGAGCAAATGACGTGTCATCATTGTCACTTGTTTGGACACCGGTCCGACCATTTAAAATCCATGTGTAATTGTATTTGTGATCAAGTACTTTATAGTTCGTCCGAACAAGTTTGACAATGACATTTGAGATGATGTACCATTTGTTGATTTGTAAAGTGATATCATGCATTCCAATGTCATTATCAAACACTATTGATTGAACCCGAGTTCTTTGCATTTAGATATAACATTTACAATGATGTTTGTGGTGAATGGGAGCATCTTCATAATAATAATAATACTAATAATGATAAAAATAAAATAAAATAAAATAATAACTATAATAATAATAATAATAAAGGGCGAAATTTTTTACTATTTATTTACTGTTTCATCCTCAAGTACGATGAGCATATGTTTTTTCTCAAGCGTTTCAATAGCGTTTTTTGGTTCGTTTTCTTAATGACATGAACTGTACAACTCCAGCCCACAGTTTGTGTGTCAATATCAATTAACTTTACTGCATTTGTCATGACTAATATCCTTGTGTCATGGGAAATATGTTCATAAAGGATGTTATGAAATAATATAATGGGAACCACAACATAAATTCAAAAACCATAGATTAGGGAGTTAGGAGTAACTAAAATGTGTAGATTATAGAGGAATATAATGAGAACCACAACATTATATACAAGGATACAAGTATAAATGAACAGATTATACAATAGATATATTTACATAACGATATTGAAGTTATACTAATTAATGAGTATACCGTCATTGATTTTTTTTAAACTATAATCATTATGAGTACAAATACAAATAATAGAATTAGCATGATAATATTTTGACAATCATACCTATAGAATGTCAAGTAGATGGTGTGTTTCAAAATATGTTAGGTTTAGTTTTGGGTGAATACCCGTGAGAAGGGGAGTGGCTTATATACTGTTGTTTTGGGTAGAATAATGATTTAGTTAGGAATGTCTACAAAATTGTATTATAGAATCCTATTAAAACTTCAATATTCTAATTTTAAGTTAGGAATCTATACGGAATTGTATTATAGAATATTGCCAATTTGTTTGAAAACTGCAATAAAGAAACAAACTGCCTAAAGAATTTAATGTTAAACTTCCGTTATATTTAATGGAAAGAATTTGGTAAAATTATAAAGGATTACGATATATTAGGAATTTAATTGGAGGTTGCACAATAAGAAGAACACAAAGTACAATATGTTATAGCAGACTATTACACCAACATTTTTTTAGTTTCAGTTAGAGGTCTAACATTATTGGCTCTTATTATAAGTGTAGATTTTAAATAAATGACATCCTTTACCCCTCCCAATTAAAATCCTTTAGGCCTTTTCTCTTCAATATGTTTGGTTGTAATTTCAATTTGACATTTGTGTTTGAACAATAATTTTTGTATGAACTAATTTTATGAATTATAAAAATTTTATTTTACTTTATATATTTTCAAAGAGATAATTCCAACAATGGTCCCCCGGCTATGTTGATTTTTCAAAATTAGTCCCTGAATTTTAATTTGGACAATTTAGATCCCTTGACTTTCAAATTCTTTCTAATGTTGGTCCTTTCGTCAAATTTTAGTTAAGTTGAGGTCAAATGAAGGGGTAAAATTGTCCGTTCACATGTTTATAGTATTATTACTCGTATTTCTCCTGTCCTATACGCTGTATATATGAATATAATCTCAGTCGAAGTCTCAATCGAAGCCATTAATCTCAGTCGAAGTCACTTCGATTGAGATTATATTCATATATATAGCATATAAGACATGAGAAATACGAGTAATAATAAACTATACAGGTGAACGGACAAATTTACCCCTTCATTTGACATCAACTTAACCAAAATTTGACTAAAGGACCAACATTGGAAAGAATTTGAAAGTCAAGGGACTTAAATTGTCCAAATTAAAAGTCGGTGACTAATTTTGGAAAATCAACATAGTCGGAGGACCATTGATGGAATTAACTCTATTTTCAAATATATGTTCTTATTTTATATTTTATTAAAATATATTGATTTCATTATTTTATATTTTAATATATAAACAACCCTAGTTAAATTTTATGAAGATGTCATTTTTAGTATTTTTATATTTATCATCTATTAAAAAGTTAATTTTACCAAACACTTTTAAGCATAACAGCTAATTTAACAACTTTTCAGATTTCAGCTTCGAGCTTATAGCTTTTCAGCTTTCAGCTACTTTTTCGACTAGGTTTGCCAAACATAGCCGTTGTAGTTCACTTGCGCCATTAAAAGTTAATGGGCCTGATTTAAGCAATTACGTGCTATAATTATTGTCTTGAGCCATTAAGGATTTAAGGATTGTAATTACCATTTGAAGCCATTAAGAATTCTAATTATTGTTTTGGCCATTAAGAATTATAACTACTAGTGTTTAATCGGTGCGATGCACGGAATAAATTATATTATCATGAATTTAAATAAAAAATTTAAAAAACAAAAATATATTAAAATATAAAATATAATAATATAGTTAGATTCTTCATATATTTGGTAGGGTATGTATATTCATGACATACAAAATTAAAATTAAAATTAAAATTTTGTATGATTAATATAGTGTTTAATAATGTATATATTTAGATACACTTTTTTTGTATACAACTAAATGAAATTTACATGAATTTACATAATTAAATTGATTGTTCTTAATTGTATTTTATATGTATTATAATTCTAATAAAATGAATAATAATTAAGGGAATTATATTCAACAATCAAAAGAGGTAAATTTTAAATTTTGGATAACATTTGTGTGAGACTGTCTCACGAGTCTCAATCTGTGAGACGGGTCAAATCTTTGATTAATGGGTTAGATCTTTGACCTCATTAATCAAAGATCTAACTCGTCTCACGGATTGAAACCCGTGAGACGGTCTCACACAAGTTTTTGCCTTATATGAATAGATTTAGATCATAATTGAGTGTATTTCCTATTATGATTGTATAATACTTTGTATGAGCACACATAATATTTATTAATATGTATTTAAAAAAATTATAGTATAATTTTCTTAATTATAATTTATATTGTCATTATAATTAAGATAATTATATTTAGAAATATAAAAATTAGTATTTTAATTTTGTATTATTAATATGGTGCATAAGTATATGTATGTATTTAAATAGATTTCTAAATATTTATGAATGTACATTTACTTAATTTTATAATTTTATTTACTTAATTATATTTCATATTATCTTAAGGAATTGCATTTAGAAATTAAAAGAATTTAATTTTTAAATTTATTATAGATTAATATAGTTAATAAATATATGGACATATTTAAGAATATTTCTAGATATTTATAAATTTTCTAATTATGAGTATAATTTTAGGCGAATTTAATAATGAAATTTTCTTAATGTAGGAAAATTTATTATTAATTTCAATAAAAATGTGGTCGTTTTATTGTGATTACTATATGGTAATTAAGGAGTATATATTATTCTTAATTAATATTCTGTTAATTATGATGTCAGTTTAATTATGAACGTAATATGTGTATGTTTAATTTTCTTTAATTATGTCCGTAATATTTGTATGCTTACTTTCCTTTAATTATACCCTTAATATGTGTACGATAAATTTCCTTAATTGATTAGATAAAATTCATATTACGTCAAATATAAAAAAATAGATTAATAAAAGTATAATGTGTGAATTAATTTCTTAATTATCATAATTATTAAGATTTTATTCAAAAATAACCATTGGCATAATTTTATATGTGTAAATTTGCATAACTATATGGGCGTAATTCACAAGCATAATAATATGTGAATTGGAATAATTATCATAAGTTTTTAATCTCCTTTAATTATGGACGTAATATGTGTATTACCAATTTCCTTAATTTACTAGATAAAATTTATATTACGGAAAGTATTAATTCTTTAATTGTTATAATTTTTAAGATTTTATTTTAAAGTAGCCAAAGGAAGTGCACGGATAATTGATATTATTTAAAGTAAAAAATAAATAAAATTGTTGTAAGAAGGTATTATCTATGTCTAATTATCATAATAAATTTAGATGTTAAATACGATTGGTAATTACTACGGGTTATTTAAATGGTAAATACTATATGGTTATTACCTAGGTAGATTACCATGATTAACAGATGAACATATGGATCAGTATTATAAAAAAGGGAAGAAGCTTTTTAGGAAAGATATATTAGGAAAAGTATCAATTAATTAAAATATGATAGAAAAATTATATTAGAGAAATTATATTAGGAAATTGATTAGCTAGTATCATTTATGTTAATTTTTTCTAATTTTATATTTGTAATTAATGTTATAAACGAATTTAAAAGGAAAATTTAATTAGGATATTTTATTAAAGAGTTTTTGATTATTACTATTATTATATTATTAATTATTAATATTATGAAAATTATTTTAGGAAATTATATTAAGAATTTTGGATTATTATTATTACTGAGTATTATTATTATTATTATTATTATTATTATTATTATTATTATTATTATTATTATTATTATTATGTTATTAAGAATATATTTTAAATTCATGCTACAAACCAACCGGATATAGTTTGGACAATGAAGAGACTGCCTACTCGTAATATTATAAACTTGAAGTTGAATTATTGTGACAAAAATAAAAATCAAGGATGTTATGCATGTGACATTTTTTTTAAAGTACAACTATTGACTAAAAGTAATCATGCCACAATAATTAAAGGCTGAAAGTAAAAATTGCACTTTTAAAAAGATCACATTTCTTAGAAAAATTGAAGTTGAGTATTGGGAAAATAGAAGCTAATCACAAATTCATGAAAACAATATTGTAAATATACTTTTCAATACATCTCCAAAAAAAAAAAAATACTGTAAGAAGAAAATAAAAATAACACCCATTTTCAGCAGTGTGCGAATTGAGAAAAACCTACAACCAATTTACAACTATAGTGTGAGCTAACAATAACACCGTAGCAAGGAAAAAATACTTGGCATGTATACTTTCGCCTCCCTTTGTAGACCTCCCCAAAAGATCCTTCCCCCACAAGCTCTATTACGTGGTAATTTTCAACCCCAACTCCCATGTTCTGCATCAAGGGAGAATATTAATTAACTTGAACACAATCATATAGAATGTTCTAGGATCAGGATTTAGGAACTATTCATACGCATCAACTCCCATATAAAATTATACCTAATGCTGAAATCAATTCGTAAAAAATCCCCATCAACACTTTCATCAACAACAATATAAAGTTAAAATAATTCCTTCATCAACAAAATAAAACGTATTAATCATACCTCGGCTTAAGATCTTCCTCTCCCCAATGGATCCAAAACTAAATCAATAGAATAAATTTATAAAAGGAAACACAACAAAACAATGGATTAGGCGATTAGCTAGTATCAATTGTGATTTTCA
The DNA here is from genome assembly GCA_003576665.1 of Ipomoea trifida. NCBI lineage: Eukaryota > Viridiplantae > Streptophyta > Magnoliopsida > Solanales > Convolvulaceae > Ipomoea > Ipomoea trifida. Next base: position 1,172,774 of record CP025645.1, read on the forward strand.
AAGTCACTAATTCATTGTATCTATAGGTAGAAAATGTGAGTATTATAAATTTGTATAAAGTTTCAAAAGGAAAGTATAATTAACTTTAATTTCTAAAGGAAAGTGTAATTTATTTTAATTCATAACATTTTTATTCTCAACATGGCTTATGACCGGGTTTCCTATATTTGGATCTTAGTACAAAATTACTATTTAATATTATAAAATTATATTATTATATTATTTTGTAACATCCATAGTATTAATACGTATGAATAATTATATTATATTATATTATTATTTATTATTATGTATTATATTATATATGTAACCTCCATATCTATATCTATACTATATATAAAAACAATTTCCTCCTCCCAAATTTTCCCCCCAAAACTTAGGGGTATTTTGGTAAAATCATTTATTTTATTTATTTATTACTAGTATTTTCGCCCGTGCGTTGCACGGAATAGATTTGTTATAATATTTTGAGAATATTTGGATGAATTAATTTTAATTATTATAAAAAAAATATAACAACCCACCTTTAATTAATTTTTTAAGAATATTAATTATTATGGAGTAGTATTTATTAATATAATTAATAATTAATATAATTAATTAATTAATATTTAATTCATATAATTATAATAATATAATTGTCGATTATATTTCCAATGAAATATTAATATATTTATTTCATTTTTTCTAATATTTTAATTTCCTTTTGAATATATTCATTTCCTTTTTCTTTTATAAAAAGAATTATTGATTGTCATACCTTTTTCCTTCATAATTTTTTCCTAATATTTCATTTGTTGTTTACTAATTCTTTTGTAGGGAAAGCTATGCTATATTTCTAGTGAAATATTAATATATTCATTTCGTTTTTCTAATATTTCATTTCCTTTCAAATATATTCATTTCATTTTTCCTTCATAAAAAAGAATTAATATTGATTTTCATTCCTTTTTCCTTCATAATTTTTTCCTAATATTTCATTTGCGGTTACTAATTTTTTCATATAGAAAGTTGTGTTATATTTTCAGTGAAATATTAATATATTCATTTCGTTTTTTCCTAACATTTCATTTCATTATAAATATATTCATTTCCATTTTCCTTCATAAAAAAGTTAATATTAATTTCCATTTTTTTCCTTCATAATTTTTTCCTAATATTTCATTTGTTGTTTACTAATTCTTTTGTAGGGAAAGCTATGCTATATTTCTAGTGAAATATTAATATATTCATTTCGTTTTTTCTAATATTTCATTTCCTTTCAAATATATTCATTTCATTTTTCCTTCATAAAAAAGAATTAATATTGATTTTCATTCCTTTTTCCTTCATAATTTTTTCCTAATATATCATTTGCGGTTACTAATTTTTTCATATAGAAAGTTGTGTTATATTTCTAGTGAAATATTAATATATTCATTTCGTTTTTTCCTAACATTTCATTTCATTATAAATATATTCATTTCCATTTTCCTTCATAAAAAAGTTAATATTAATTTCCATTTTTTTTCCTTCATAAGTTTTTTCCTAATATTTCATTTGGTGGTTAATAATTTGTTCGTAGAAAAAGTTGTGTTATATTTTCAGTAAAATATTAATATGTTCATTTCGTTTTTCCTAATATTTCATTTCCTTTTTACTTAATAAAAATAATTAATATTATTTTACATTTCTTTTTCCTTTATAATTTTTTCCTAATCATTCATTTGGTGGTTACTAATTTTTTCCTAGGAAAAAGTTGTGTTATATTTCCAGTGAAATATTAATATATTCATTTCATTTTTCATAATATTCCATTTTATTTTGAGTATATTCATTTCATTTTTCCTTCACCAAAAGAATTAATATTGTTTTCCATTCTTTTTTTCGGATAATTGCCAATTAATTTGCCTGATTCCTTGCCAATTAGTAAGAAAATATTAGTAACAGATTCCCCTGTAATATTTATTTCCTTTTCGTTCATAAAATTTAATGTTAATTTTCATATGATTAAAATGTAATATAATTATAAAAATATAATTGTTGAATATATTTTCAGTGAAAATATTAATAAATTCATTTTGTTTTTCCTTCTAAATAATTAATATAATTATAATTATAATATAATTGTCGATTATATTTCCAGTTAATTATGAATATATTCATTTCCTTTTTCCTTCATAAAAGGAATAAATATTCATTTGGTGGTTACTAATTTTTGCATAGGGGAAGCTATGTTATATTTATAGTGAATTTTTATTATTAATCTCCTTTTTCATTTGGCCTGATTCGTGTGCCAATTAGTAACATTAGTAACATAATATTAATAACATATTCCCGTGTGTAATATTTATTTCCTTTTTCATTCATAAAAAGATTTTAATATTCATTTACATATAATTAATAAGTAATATAATTATAAAAATATAATTGCCAATTATATTTCCAATGAAATATTATATTAATATATTTATTTTCTTTTTCCTTCATAAATATTAATATGATTAATATAATTATAATAATTTAATTGTCGAAATAAATTCATTTCCTTTTTCGTTCAATTTCCAATCAAATATTAATATTAATTTACTTATTCAAATGGCCTAAATTCTGCGCCGTTTAATTTTAAGTTAATTATTTTTTTAATATTCTTTTTTTTTGAATTATAATTTCACCTCTGAACATGGTATGAATAAACGAATAAACTAACTGCATATTCAAAGTAATGTAAAATCATAAAATGTTAAGATTTAAATAAATCACACAAATTTATTATAATTATGATTTATTAATAACAATAACAATTACCATTAATATTATTATTCTATATTAATAATTAATAATTACCATTACGATTATGATCAATAACAATTTATTATAATTACGATTTATTACCATAAGATTACCATTACCATTTATTACAGTAATTTATTACCATAACAATTGGGATGACCACATCGATGTCATTATTTGCTAGTCATTATTTTGAAAATGAAAGAAATACAGTAATTTTGGGATTTCAACGTACCTTTTATATGATATACTTTGCTTCCTCTTGCCTCCTATAATTGTTGAGCCAAGTATTTTCCACATTATGTTCATGTGCTATATTGGTAGTAGTTTAGTTTCGAATATTATTATATATTGTTCATAGAATAATAAAAAAGTGTTCATATATGTGATTAGTGCTTAATATATTAAAGAATACAATTTTAGATCCTAATGATAAAGAGTTTGAATCTAAAATAACAGGAATGCTTCCATTGTACATTTAGTATGGCATATATTGTTCATATATTGTTCATTCTTCATTCTTCTTGCAATAGTTAGAGTATGGCATATGTCCATCACCCAAGTTTGAATATAAACATGGTGGGTATAATATGTAAAAGCCTATGTAAAAAGCTCCAAAACTTTTTATAATTTTTTTCAAGAAGAGTGTAAATCAAGAGAAGTGAGAGAACACAACCTCAGGGGAGTAATAGCCACATTTACTCATTCATCCAAAATAATGGATAAAATGGTAAATATGCAAAAACCCTCAGGAGATAAAACTAGTTTGGGTTATGATCCATCGTGTTCTCAAGCCTCTCAGAAGTTGACCAATTCTACTACGACTTTAGATAATAAAGTACAAGTGGTGAAATTTGTCAAAGGTCAAGATTGCACAGTGAGACAAGGAATTGGTTATCAAAAAATTGCCAAAAATAGTACTGTTGGGCCGAAGCCTTATTGTTGAAATATTTCGCCCAGTCAGTTCAAAAGGCAAAGTTTTGTTCCCTTAAGGAAATATTCCAATGAGTTTAGTGCAAAACAACATTTGAAAAAGGGAAGATTTTCGAATGGTGGGCCAGGGAGATTTTATCCCTCTGAGCAATATTATAAAGAAATTAAACCATGGGTAAAATCAAGGTTTAATTCCTTTAAGGTCTCTTCCCAAGTGCCTAAAGATCGAGTCAGTTTTCAAAACGGGGCACCAAAAGTCTTTTCCAAAATTAGTTATGATTATAAAGTCAACAATGGTTACAAATCACCTTTACTTGGTTCAGTAAGAACAAGGTGGATTTGGGTACCAAAAATTACTAACCCCCAAGGACCCAAGCAAGTCTGGGTACCTAAAAATGTTTAATTTGTTTACAGGAAGTTTGGTACTTCGATAGTGGATGTTCGCATCACATGACTGGAAATAAATCTAGTCTAGTGAATTTTAAGAATATCGAAGGACCAAAAGTAGTTTTTGGAGGAAAAGATCGATACGGCCAAACCAAAGGAATCGGAACAGTTGAACGCAACGGATTAAAAATCGAAGACGTATCTTACGTGGAAGGTCTCAAATTCAACCTCTTCAGTACAAGTCAATTATGTGACAAAGGTTATTTAGTGGAATTTTTCAAAGACAAGTGTCTAGTGAAAAATGAAACTACTGGAGAAATTGTATTGCAAGGAACAAGAAAGAGGAACATGTATGTTGTTGATTGGTCTACAACAAAGGATTCAATATGCTTAGTTGCCAACAACACAAATGCTACAAGCTGGGAATGGCACAAGAAGCTGAATCATCTAAATTTCAAAACGATCAACAAGCTAGCAGCAAATGATCTAGTCAGAGGTCTACCCAAAATAGTTTACAAGAAAGATCAGATTTGCGATGCATGTCAAAGAGGAAAGCAAATCAAATCTTCATTCAAGTCAAAGACACATGAATCATCATCAAGACCCCTCAGTCTACTACACATGGATTTATTTGGACTAGTAGACCCAGTAAGTATGAGTGGTAAGAAATATACACTTGTTATTGTTGATGACTTTTCCAGGTACACATGGACTATTTTTCTCAACAAGAAAAATGAAGTTGAAAGGAAGCTACCGGAACTGTTGAAACAACTTCAAATCGAAAAGGAACTCAAAATTGCAAAAATACGTACGGATAGAGGTACAGAGTTCGTAAACAGCGTGATTCAAACCTACTGCAGCATGCAAGGAATTTTACATCAATTATCAGCTGCAAAAACACCGCAACAAAACGGTGTTGCCGAAAGAATAAATCGAACACTCAAGGAAGCCGCACGCGTAATGATTACAACAGCCGACTTACCGAAACGGTTTTGGGCAGAAGCAATTAATACTGCTTGCTATACCCAGAATAGAAGCCTTATCAACAAGCTGCACAACAAAACACCATATGAATTATGGAAAGGGAGAAAACCTAACCTTAGCTATTTTCATTCTTTTGGATGCAAATGTTTTGTACTCAATAATGGCAAAAGCTATCTGAAAACTTTTGATGAGCGTGCAGATGAAGCTATATTCCTTGGATATTCATCTACCAGCAAAGCATTCAGAGTATGGAATAAATCTACGATGGTGGTAGAATAATCAATCCATGTCGTGTTTGACGAATCGTCAAAAGTCAAGGAAATTGAGGATCCAAAAATTGGTAATAATGTTCCAAATAATTTTATTATTACTAATGAAGCTTCAAGAGACAATGTTTTACAGGGATTAAAAGATCTGGAAATTAAAGACTCCAATATTGAGCAAAATGGCGCACCAGGCGTAGAAAATTCAAGAAATGAAGTAGACGAAGTTGTAGAGCAAGTTGGAGTGGAAGTTCATGCAAGGGATGGAGTGGAACCTATAGAGGAAGTTGTAGAGGAAGTTGGAATTAGTGGTGGGACCCAAAGTGAACCCACTAATTTTCCCTCTCTCTCTACACGTGAAGATGAACCCATTCTGCCACCCACTTCACAAAACAATTTTCAACCAGATTTGAGATGGCTCAAAAATCATCCATATGATTTAATTATTGGAGATGTGCATGAAGGCGTGAAAACCAGATCAGCTACAAGAGATGCAATGTTTTCGTGTTTCCTATCACAGATTGAACCGAAGGAGATAGATGAAGCTTTAAGTGATCCTATTTGGATTGAAGCCATGCAAGAATAGCTAAATCAATTCCAAAGAAATAACGTATGGGAGCTTGTTCCAAGACCGGGCAATTACAATGTAATCGGTACAAAATGGGTCTTCCGGAACAAAGCAAACGAAGATGGCACCATTGTTAGGAATTAAGCAAGACTGGTCGCAAAAGGCTATTCACAAGAAGAAGGAATAGATTTTGATGAGACGTTTGCGCCAGTGGCAAGACTAGAAGCAATCCGCATTTTCCTAGCATATGCAGCGCACAAGAATTTTACAGTCTACCAAATGGACGTAAAAAGCGCATTTCTGAATGGTTTACTTGAAGAGGAAGTTTACGTTGAGCAACCACCCGGATTTGAGGTAAAAGGTGATGTTGACAAAGTCTATAAACTAAAGAAGGCATTATATGGGTTAAAACAAGCACCTCGAGCTTGGTACGATACTTTATCAATGTTCTTAATTAGTTGTGGTTTTACCAAAGGACTAGTTGACAAAACCTTATTTAGAATTCAAGAAAATAATCATATTTTATTAGTACAGATTTATGTTGATGACATTATTTTTGGAAGTACTGATAAATCTTTATGTGAGAAATTTTCTAAGCTCATGCAGAACAGGTTTGAGATGAGCATGATGGGAGAATTGAACTACTTCCTTGGACTACAAGTTAAACAAATGAAGGAAGGAATTTTCATAAATCAAGCCAAGTACACCAGAGACTTGATCAGAAAGTTTGGCTTAGAAGGAAAATGTTCAGTCAAAATTCCCATGAGTACAGCACAGCGATTAGATAAAGATGACGAAGGAACAGACGTTGATCCTACGATCTACCGAGGAATGATTGGATCTTTGCTATATCTCACTGCGAGTAGACCAGATATATCTTACTCAGTGGGTGTATGCGCGAGATTTCAGTCAAAGCCGAAAAACAGTCATCTTGATTCTACGAAGAAAATCATTCGATATCTCAAAGGGACAATCAATGTTGGATTATGGTATCCAAAGGAAGGTAATTTTGAACTAACCGGATATTCAGATGAAGATTTTGCAGGTTGCAAAATTGATCGTAAAAGTACCTCCGGAACGTGCCAGTTCTTAGGGGGAAGGTTAGTTTCATGGTTTAGTAAGAAGCAAAACTCCATTGCAACAAGCACAGCCGAAGCCGAATATATCGCAGCAGGGAGTTGTTGTTCGCAAATTTTATGGATGAAGCAACAGTTGAAGGATTACGGAATAAATTGCGAGGACGTTATTATTTTCTGTGATAATACTAGCGCGATTGCGATTTCACAAAATCATGTACTTCATTCACGAACGAAGCATATCGACGTATGACATCATTTTATCCGCGACCACGTCGAAAAGAAGGATTTAAGGATCGATCATATCCCTACAGAAAATCAAATTGCAGACATTCTCACAAAACCGTTGTGTGAATCTCGCTTTGCAACCTTAAGGCACGAAATGGGGATGATCGAAATCAGCTAAGTATTTTATTTTATGCCATTTATTTTATTTTAACTGTATGTGGCGTGTATATGTGATCCTAGCTGAAGCTATGTTTTTATTTTGTTTACATGTGTGCTTTACGTGTTGTATGCATAGCATGTGTGTATTTAATTTTCACCTGCTTGTGTTTTTACTGAGGTGAGTCACCCTTACACGTATGTTTTTGCATGCAGTAGAAATGATTATGTTTCACATACTTCTTATCTGTTTTAGATAAAATTGTTTTTGGATAGTTTGGTAATTTTATTATCGTGTGTCCCTACATGCTTGTACATTCTTGTATTTTGTTTTTAGCATATGATTGCTCTTATGAAATAAATGGTGTTGCATAGTTTTGTTTTTGCATGGGACTGTTCACGTGAATAATCTTGAGCTATCCAAGTCAATAAAATACCCGCCTTTTGACCAAGATTGACCTATAATAGCCGAATCATCCTCTTAAAATTCCAAAAACACCCTTTTTTCGGCCAAAAGAGTGGATTTTTAATAGAAGGGCATTGTGGTAATTTTACCCTTACCTAGCATTTATAAAGATCCCTTCTCTCTCCTTCCACCCAAACCCAAATCAAATCCCAAACCCTTCATCTTCCTCACCACTCTCACGCACCACCATAGCCAAAGCTTCCAAAAATTCCTAAATCCTACACCAAAAATCTTACCCACTCCAAATCAATTCCATAAATGGATTCTACTCAACCCAACTCTCCTATTCAACCCCAACCCATTGCAATAAACCCACACGTCTCCAAAGTCACACAAGGCTATCTACTCGAGAATGGAGATTTTCTCAACAAGGCTAGGGATAAAGACTTTGCTCAAGCATTACTCAATGGAATGGAACAAAGCAATTTACTAAAGGTATGCAACTATCATTTTCAAGGAGCCTTCAAAGATGCATCTTTACAGTTTTTCGAGCATGCTACGTACGCGAATGGTGTGATTTCATCTTCTGTGAATGGTACTCCTGTGGAGGTTGTTGCTAGTGATATTAGAAATGTTTATGATTTTCCTGAGAATGTTTTGTCTGTTGATGATATTATGTTTGATCATGATGAGTTTTGGAGGATTGTGCGTGTGAATGAGATGAAAGTTATTCCGGATTTTTCTGGATACAAAGTGGAGTTGAGATGGGAATTTGAGCTGTTGGCGGATGTGATACAGAAATGTGTGTATCAACTGTTAGGAGGAAATGACAAGTTATCTCTCAAATATGCCCGAGCAATGTATGTCGTGTTTCACGGGATAAGCGTAGATTGGAGTAGATCTATGTTTGAGAGGTTATGTCACTTTGTGAAGGCTAAAGGGCATGTAGGATATGGTCTGTTAATCTGTGAGATTTTAAGGAGGAAAGGAGTGAGAGTTGGTGCAGTTAAAGGCTTGACTAGAGACAATTTTGTTTTGAAAAGAAATAAAAAGAGAAAACCGAGGGAAATGGAGAGTGTGACTCAAGGAGAAGGTAGTTCCCGTCCAAGAAGAGAAGACATTGTTGATCTAAACTTGCCCAGTCAAGGAGGAACTAATCTAGAAATTGTTGGAGTTGCCGAAGAAGTTCGAGTTGGTGATGTCGAGGGTGTTTGTGTAGCCGCCGAAAGGGATGAACCGAGAACCACTTTAAGCCAAGTACTTGAGAGTGTTGGTCTAAACACTCCAAGTGAGGGATTGGTACGTGGAAATGAGGAAGATATTGAGGAGGAACAAGGAAATTTTCATGTGTACTTTGAGGAGGATGCCGAAACTAGAGAAGAAATTCCATCTTTTGAGAATAATGTTGAACCATCTTTGGAGCAAGTTGGAGAGCAACTTGGAGAGGAACCCATAGAGCAAGTTGAAGAGCAACATGTAGAGCATGTTGTGGAGGAAATTGGAATTCAAGTGGGGAGCTCAAGTGCCGTACAAAATGATACTTTGGAAAATTTAAGGATCGAATTGGAGCAACAGTTTGAGCATATAAAGGATAGTTTCGAAGACTTCAATGAGAGATTGGAAAATTCTACCAAGGCTACAAATGATAAAATTCAATCCTTGAGTGACAAAATGAATGAAATGGATAAGAAAATTGCACGAATCAACCCGGTGTTGCGTGATGAGGTCACGGCACTCAAAGCCGAATGGAGTGTGAATTTTCAGAAGGGATAAAGCCGCCATGACCGAAATAGTCCAAGCTCAAAATGGAGAAGTTACCATTTTGAAAGGCATGTACACGCATCAGATGAAACAATTGGAAGAAATAAGGAAAATTGTTGACAATTTTTGCAAAGTGCAAAACGAAGAAGTCCAGAAAGTTAGAGAAGAAAATGCAACAATTTATGGGACTTGCAACTCATTAGTTGATTTGTTGCATGAGGCCAAGGACATCAAGGAGCTCAAAGGAAAGCAAGATGAAAGTCTATCTCTTGATCGTGAAATTCGGGTACAACAAAAGGCAGATGCTTACTTTTTCCCGAGGATTTTAGATGCTGCCAAAACAGGGGGAAGAAGAGTGGTCAATCAATTTGGCCAAGCTGGTTCGAGTTCCACCGCAATTACACAGGGGGAACGAACACAGGGGGAAGGTGTACAATCAAGCTTTAAAATTTTTGCTAACCCCGTAGGAAATGCATTTTCTACTTTTACAGCCCCAAGGCAGCCAAGTCAACCGAACACACCCGCGATGACCGATCAGGAGCGTGAAGATCGATTGGTAGATTTATTTGCCGACCACTTTGGAGTTACACACGATGCAATCTTGGACCAAAAAGAAAGAAACCCAAGAGAATGCGCAAGGTGGTATTTGCGTGGAGTCTTTCCCGCAAATGATTTACGTGAGGCCGCGGAATGTTACAAGATCGGTAGAGTTTTTCAAAAATTCTATCACCTGGAGGACAAGGATGATTTTGGTAAGCTAAGGAAAAGGATAAATGATATGTTGGGTATTTAATTTTATTCCTAGCTTACTTTGGTCCATGATAATATTTTGACATGATGATGATAATTCGAATTGCTTTGTAATGGTTCGAATTTATAATGGGTCTTATGCTATAATATCTATCTTTATTAGTTTTGTGTGTTATGGCTTTTTAATTTGACTTAATAATATGTTGCATGCATGTTGGTACAAAATTAAAATTCAAATACGAATTAACCCAACAAAGCATGATCTTTCGTACAAGTCAGAATTAATAAAGCCGTAGGTCAAATTTTTTATGAAAACTCATCGTAATGGCTAGTCGCAATAAAAGTGAAAAATAAAATCAGTTGATTTCTAGACTGAGCCAAATATGATTGAGTATAGGTTTTGGCATCATTTTGTTATGACTCTTGTAAGTCATTTGCTTCCACTATACACATGAGTATACATGATCCAATGGAATCGTTGCTAGAAGATTCAAGTTCGAATCCTATTGAAGACATTTTAAGCTTTGGAGAACAAGGAATGGAGCTAGCTAGTAGTATCACGGCTCAAAGTCAAGATTTTGGTCTATGGAGTAACTCATGGAGCAAGTTTGGTCAAATGGAGGAAGTTTAAGTCAAATGGTCAAAGTCGAGAAGAAGTCCAAGATCCACTATCTCTACACCTTACTCTATGCAATGCTAAGAAGGATCAAATATATTTATTTGATGGATACGACCAAATGAGTTGAAACGGAGAAATGGTGAAAGATTTGAGCATATATCCAAAGGTCCAGTGTTCGAATCCTACTTGCTACATTTTAATACAAAGGAAGAAGCTTGGGAGCAAGTTATACGGCCAAAGTCTTTGGTGCTTATTTTGGTCAATGGAGCAACTTATGGAGGAACTTAAAGTCAAAGTAGAGCAACTTTGCATGGATTAACACGCGTGAAGGCTAAATCATTTTTACAAGCGTGAAGGTCACTTTTGGAGCAAGTTATGGAGTAACTTGAAGTGCAACTTATACTTAGACATATTTTGCATGTCTCAAATATGTTGGGTTCAGAACGTAATATCCTGAACCAGAAGAAACTTGAAGGTGGTGATTTTCTGAAGATCTTTGTTCATACTCAAGCAAGAATCACCCGAAAAAATATATTTTGAAAGATCAACTTGCCCAAGATCAAAGTCAAAAATATCAGGCTCTGAAGGATGCACGGTCTGCAATATCAAGCTGAGAAGGCAACAAAGTCAAGATTGGAGGCTACAAGTTTCAAGGATCAATCAAGCCGTAAAAGAAGACTTTGTGAGCAATTACAGAGGTAATTTGTCAAAAGTTACCAGCGACATTAAATGTGCAGATCAAATTGGAGATTTTATCAGATCAAATTGGCAAGTTATCAGATCAACGGTATGGTCATTAAATGAGAAGGTATGGCCATCAAGATCAGATAGGAGTGACCAATCAAATCAAGTGAACGTTCAAAATTTGAATGTTCTTAACGGGAAAATAATTCTTTGAATTATAAGAAGCCCAAGAAGACTTGAAGACAAGTACGACGGGGGAATACAGAGATAACAAGCAAGTGATATTGAGCGGTGAATGCGATCAAATACAAAGTGCTGAGATATTGAGCTATACACGAGAGAATTCAAGTCTTAGAAAAGAAATCTTTATTTCTTTGAACAACAGTTGTATCTCTACCGAGGGTAGAAAGGAGTGTAGCTGGGTGCGTAACACTCGGGTGAACTAAGTGCACCTTTGTGCGTACCACTTAGTTGGGAACGTAGCTTTGTGCGTAGCGTTCGGGAACGTAGCTTTGTGCGTAGCGTTCGGGAACGTAGCTTTGTGCGTAGCGTTCGGGGAGCGTAGCTTTGTGCGTAGCGCTCGGGAGCTTAGCTTTGTGCGAAGAGCTCGTGGTTGAGTGTAGCTTTGTGCGTAGCACTCGGGAGTTTCACTATTGTATCTGGGTGATTGAAGATAGTGGAAACCTTCCTTGGAGCAAGGAAGAAGTGGAGTAGGAGAATTACACCATCTCCGAACCACTATAAATCTCTGCCTCTCATTTACTTTACTGCACTTTACATATTTGCATGTTTTAACATACTAACTCTTTACGTACTGTGTCGAGCATATCATCTGGGTTTGTGTGTTCCCACGTTCACATGCGGCTCAAACTTTGTATACTTGTTCTTTGAGCTATTCTAAGTATTTCCAACGTTTTGCATGCGAGTTATCTCTTCAGTTTTACGCAGTTTCGCTCTATAGCACTTTACCGTACAATATTCCGCTTTAGATTTCAAGTTGAATTTATTCACTTGGAATCACTCTGGTTGAAGTGTTATAAAGTTTTTAATTGTTTGAAAAGTCTATTCACCCCCCTCTAGACTTTTCACACCCTATCGGGACCAACATATACTATATATAAAAGTAAAATCCTCCTATTTCATTCCCCGCCTAAACTTTTGTAGTCAATTAATGAAATATTTTATTGGTCAAATAATTAATAAAGCTTATTTGTTAAGAAAATGTAAAATAGAAATTAACTAATATCTTTAAATTGATAATATGTATATTCACGTATCAACACTATTAATAAAAGTAAAATCATTTATCGGGAAAAGAAAACTAATTGACTGAAAATTATTTAAAAACTTTAATAGTTAATTATACTTTCCTTTTGAAAACTCTAAGTTATTTAAACTTTAAAAAAATTAATTGAACATGGGTTGTTAGATTTTTATAATAATCAAAATTAATTCATTCAAATATAGAGGAGGAAGATAAAACTAAATGCAATATGGGGAAAATGAATATACTTAAAGTATAAAAGTATAATTACATACATATTAGTGTAATTGACTAATAATAATTGCCTAATAATTATTATGATAATTAAGTTAAGCATTGGTCGTTGAATTTATTTTTATAATAATTACAATTAATTTATTTCTCATTTTCTCTTATTTATTTTAGTAATAATATAATTATATAAGTCATATTACTTATAGATCTTTTTAAGATAATTTTAGACAAACAAGTCATATATTATTCAATTAATTGAGTAATATTTTTGTACTAATTTTATAATCAAATAAATGTACACGTTCAATATTAGAATTTTTTTATAATTTCATCTTTATTTTTATTATCTCAATATATAATAAAAAATTTTTATCCACGCCCGGGTAATTGGACAATTATTTGTTCTAATTCAAAAGAAAACATCAGAAAACATAATCGATCCAATCAATTTCATCAATTGCGCTAAATAATATTCGATGTTATAATATATATAATTGTATATTGATCCAAATATTCTTTAAATATTATAACAAATCCATTCCGTGCAACGCACGGGCTAAAATACTAGTACTATTAATACGTATGAATAATTATATTATATTATATTATATTATTATTATTATATATTATATTATATATGTAACCTCCATATACTTATTAATGCGTATGAATGGACGAATGGAAGATAACCAATTACCATAATAACCAATTATATAATTAATGCATATAAATGACTGATTCTTATGAATATTATATATATATATATATATGTGTGTGTGTGTGTGTGTGTGTGTGTGTGTGTGTGTGTGTGTGTGTGTGTGTGTGTGTGTGTGTGTGTGTGTGTGTGTGTGTGTGTGTGTGTGTGTGTGTGTGTGTGTGTGTGTGTGTGTGTGTGTGTGTGTGTGTGTGTGTGTGTGTGTGTGTGTGTGTGTGTGTGTGTGTGTGTGTGTGTGTGTGTGTGTGTGTGTGTGTGTGTGTGTGTGTGTGTGTGTGTGTGTGTGTGTGTGTGTGTGTGTGTGTGTGTGTGTGTGTGTGTGTGTGTGTGTGTGTGTGTGTGGTGTGTGTGTGTGTGTGTGTGTGTGTGTGTGTGTGCGTGTGTGTGTGCGTGTTTGTGGATAATTAATAAAATCAATGGTTTTACTAAAATGCCCTAACTTTGGGCGAAAAAATTTGGGAGGAGGATATTGCTTTTATATATAGTATAGATTTGTAATTCACTAATGGTATTCTTCTGGTGGCCAGATTTTTCTTTCTGAATGGACTTTGACAAACATTAACTACAACAATTTAACAGAACCAATAAATCACAATTTGCATATAATTTAATATATTATGTTATATTATATTTTCAGTAGTTGTAGTTGTTGGGTATATTAATAGGTGTTCACGGAGAGCAAACCCTAAATCTATCGAACAATATGTCGTTACCAACTACTACAATTATTTACATTGAGAAAGGAAAATTTATAATTACAAATAATTTCAATGTGAGTTGTATTACCATTGAAATAAATCCTAAGCAATAGGATAACCAAGGGTTGAAGATCACAAACGCATACGTCTAACGACATTATGGTCACCCAATCCTCTTCCTCAGGTGAGATGTCAATTGGGTCAATGGATCATCTCCAGGTTGAAGGCCTTGGGCCCGTAGCTTGTGTTTCAGATCAGCCAGGCGTGCCCGTTCAGCAAGACGACGGGATGAGCGCCTTTTGGTTGAAGAAGAAGCATCCTTCTTAGGTCCCATAGTCGTTGCTAAAGAAAGTTCGAAAATGTACATGGGGAAGTAGCACCAAATGCTATATATATAGAGGAAGCCCACCTAGGAGCTCGTGTGGTGAATCGTACTTAAGATCTTGCAGGTCATGATGGCGATGTGACTATATCAGATTTGCCTTCTCCATAAAAGATAGGGATCAAAGGGAATTATGGCTACAGATTAGACAAATGATGGGACATGTAAGGGATAAGCTGAGGAGGTCAGGGCTATCTAGACTTGGAGCTAGGAAGAAGAGTGATCAGGCGGAGATAAAAGACGAAGGGCCAAGCTACTCGTACTTTTCCGAGTCGTGCTTCGCGTAACTCAGGAAAGTGAGGAACTAGGGGGAGTAAAAAAAATTTCAAGCTAAGGGAAGAGAAGAAGATCCAGCTAGGGTGATGGGGAGACGATTGGTCGGAAAAAGACGGGAGATGAACTGAAGGCTGGACGACGGAGTAAATCAGGATGCCTCGTTGCAATTGAGTGAAAACTCCAAGGGATGCGGTAAGAAACACGGAGCCAAGAGATAGGAGTCGGTTTCTGACGGGCTAAAGCAGAGTCAATGAAGAAAGTGAGATATTTTCCCAAGTTGTGCTTCGCGTTACTCGGGAAAATAAGGGACTAGATGATGGGGGGATAGATCCAAGGCCCGGGGTCTAATGCTCGGAAGTAGAAGGTAGCCGACCTAAATCAGCAGGAGGCAAAGGCAGACGCAAGAGACGGTTAAAAGAAGGGTTAGTCCGAGCAAAGGGCGAGCCGACTAATCGAGAGTCGGTTGGCAGGTGGAAGTGAATGAATGGAAAAGATTACATGAGGAAAGCAAGGTGGTTGGTCGAAAGTCGGGCCTCATTCGGTTAATAGTCGGTCGGCGACGTAAATTAGGACGTTTCATTGCAATTGAGTGAGAATCTCAAGGAACACAGCAAGACTCAAACCACGAGAGTCAGGTAGTAGAGCCGAGCTCGGGTCTCCTGCGAGACTGAGTCATGCTATGGTGAGACGAACGGAAGGAGTGACATGAAGAAGAATATGGGGCCAAGGAAGTCGAAGTAGAAGTAGTCGAACTCGGCCAGCAGCATGACCAAGTCTCGATAGGAGGTATGCGTGAACCAACTGACGACAGGTTGGGTGAGAGTTAGGCCGACCTAGCGATCGGGGCCACGGAGAGCCGGAATGAAGCGAAATAAGTAGTTTCCTAAGATGGCAAGGATCAGGCGCGGATCCTTTGGAAGTAGTAAGGAAAGCGGATCAGAGTAGTTTAGGAAACCCTTACAAATGTAATAAGGAAAGAAATCTCAAGCATTTATGGTAGTTTAGGGTTTCGTTCCAAAGGAGAATTAACCCCTCCTAATATGTATAAATAAAGGTGTAGAACCTTAAAAAAGGTTAAGCAATTCATAATACAAGAGAGCCTAAACGCTGCTCAAATTTCATACTAAACACTTAGACAATTTTCTGGTGGTGTTGGCCCGCCTTTTGATCCTATGTGGTTGATGAAACCAACAAATTAAATGATTTGAATTTGACTACATGTTCTTATCTGAGGAGTCACTACTACAAAACTAATCATAAATATAGGGCAGTTCCAGACGCAGATAGTCATTTTTATATATATTAAAAAATACTATCTACGTCCGGAATTTCCCAGTTCCAGACGCAGATAGTCCATTTAAAAAAAAAAAAAAAACTCCATCTGCGTCCGAAACTGCTCAGTTCCGAACGCAGATGGTTGACTATCTGCGTCCGAGGCAACTCCGGACACAGATAGTCCAGACCAATTGCGTCTACGGCATATGCGTCTGGCGTACTCCAGACGCAAAAAGTCTAAAACTTCAGAAGCAAATGCTCCTTTTTGTACTAGTGAGTGATTTTCATATGATTAAGATTGTATACATATGTATATAGAGAGAGTGACTATTGAACTACTATTGAACAATATTAATAACTCGGACAAGAAGAGAAGAGATTGAGATTATTAAATTTGACACATGCATGATACGCAATATAATAAAACAACATCTCTAACACGCACTGCACAACGTACGCCAAATGTCAAGAGACAACTGTACTATGTATGTTCGGGAATTGTGGAACTACTGTTGACCAAGCCATCCTCCACATTATTTTTTTATGATTCCGATTTCTGATTTTGCCGAACTATATTCTAAATTTTCATAAATTCATTTTAGCGTGAAATCTTTTTTACTACTAATTGGTCAGAATCATACAATAACTCTTCAGATTTTTACTAGAGTTCGAATATTCACTTTACCTTTAAAAGTAAGACTAAACGTTGATTGAGCGATCACTTGAGTTGTTCGGACAAGTTTCTCAATATTAATTTTAATTTTCAATTGTTTATATATAGTAGGGAGGTATGAAGGTGCATGGTGGTCATAACTACCAAAACCAGACTAACGTAATCCATAACAAATCGGGATCGTCACCTTAAAGATTTCGAAAAATAATAATATGCTGGCTGCTCTCGTTAAATAATTTTATTATTATTATTATTATTTAGTACATTCTCATTATAATATAAATGTTCATCTTGATTTCTTTTTATATTCATCCATAACGTAATTTCATATTCATTGAAACAGTAACATAACATTACTTAATTAAACATAAATTTATGTGAAAAAAACACAAGACAAAACCTTGTTTGGTGAGTTGGAGAATTATGCGGCATCTTTCATCCTATATAGAACTTTAATTAATTAATAATAATAATAAAATTTAAATAAATTAAAAAATTCTAAAGGAACCTCAAGAATATAGTGAGTGTTCAGTAAGAATTAAATTAAACTTTTTTCTTAACAAATGAAATTAAACTTTTCAATATTGTATTTGGTCAGTGCAGTGTTTGGTTCAGCCGCACCCTCTTGACTCGTCGCATAGGGTACGACCTATCTAGTGCGACTTACCTCTCTTATATGACTTATAAGAGTGAAATTTACCTAGTGCACGCTCTCAGATAGTATTTGTGAGTTTCCTTTGTCATCCAAAAATATATGAACATTGTAATTTCACATTCCTTTGATTTACAGAAAACCGCATAGTCACTACCCGAATGTGTGCACTGGGTAAAACCTATATTGTGACCTCTGTTGCAAAAATCGTCCGCCTAGGCGCTAGGCGCCCCTACGCCGTGACGAATTGCTCCCTAAGCGGCCGCCTAGTGCCTAACTCGGTCGAATTCGACCAAGTTAACTCGCCCAATTCGGCAAAGTTAGCCGGTTAACTCGGGCGAGTCAGCCTTGTTAAATTTTTTTTATTATATTTATATATTTAAATTTATTTATTTATATAAATAAGAGAAGTAAGAGATTTATATATATATATGTGACATGCACTATTTTTTTGGTTTAGTTGGTCGTCGCCTAGGCGCTAGTTTACCGCCCAACTAGCGCCTAGCACCTACTGCAATCATGATTGTGACCCTAGTGAACAAAAAATCACAAGGTAAACTAGCCTAGGTTACGTTGCGCATAATTGACCGTCCTAAATCACGAATACTAATTAATAGCCAGTTCACATAAAAAAGTGTGCGATTTTAAAACTTTATTTTTAGTTCACGTTTTATGAACTGTACCCATTATAAATCACATTCTCTTTCAATCCTTAAGTTATGTGAGATTATCAAAAATATTACATCATATATCTGATCTATATATCCCTCTCAAACCAAAATCTCACTTAAATCTATTTTCTTGCCAAGAGAATGCACGTGTGTTGGGATTTCTAGAAACTTGGACAGTGTCAAGGTATGAAGTACAGGATATTGAATGGTAGGCTGGAAAAAACATGGACACTGAAATCAAGGTTTCTGAAATAATAAAAATAATAATTCATATCACAAAAATAATTAAATATATGTATGCAGTCTTTTGGTTTGGTGAGCTTTTTTAACCACTCATAGCTTGTGAAATTGAACCACGTTAATTCACTGTTGTACGTAGAAATTGTATGAGGCCGGCCACCAATGGTCCTGCCTCCTCAATGACGGTGCGTGTATGCATGTGACTCAACAATTCATTTTTATTTTATTTTATTATTTTTTTACTGTTGTATATATGTTCAATTGGGATTTTACCTAATAACATAAGTATTATATTATCATATACTAATGCAATATAATTACTTTCTTTTTAGCCCAACTATTGGCACCGACCGCAAATTATTTACTTACGTCTGATTCAATATATACATTGTTATTATTATTTGAGTTTTAATAATCATTTAGGGGTTGCATACTATGATAATGAAAAATTGTAAGTTAATTTTACAACTCATGAAATTACGTAAATGCTATAATCAAGCGCTTATCATTGTGCCAAAAGCTATAGGTTATAACACAGGCGCAATCGGCACTACATTTTCGAAAGGTAGGGTGTTGGGTGCTAGATTTAGCCTTTCATCGGCTTCCGCGTACTTAATTAACAATCTCCCTAGTCACCAATTCTTAGACTTGGCCCTTCATTGACCTCTGCCCAACAACTCTTCTTCACTGCACTTGCCAGTCTTAATTGTTCTTGTTGGGAGTTAGCTCGAAGCCGTGACTTGGCTCTGCTACCCCTTGTTAAGATCAAGCATTTACCACTACGCTAAAAGCTATAGCTCACAACGAATGTGTAACTTTATTTCCTTCCTTATATACTAGCATCACATTTTTTAGAGGAAGATGCTAGACTTAGTCCTTCACTGGCATTTGCTCAACAATAACTCTAGCCATCAATTGCTAGACTTAACCCTTCACCGGCATCTAAATAAGTTGACAATCGATACAATTATATTATCTTTTCATCTATATATTACAAGAATCACAATGCAAATTACTATATATCCCACCACTGCATTATATATACCGGCCTCTCTCTAGGCTATAGTCCATAATTTAATGCATATTAATTGTTTTTGTTTTACATAAATTAAATTTTGTGATTACATTATCATTAAAAATTATAGTGAGTTGCACTAACACATACGCCAAACAGAGCCTTGTGATATAAGATGGATAACACTAGCTCAAGAATGGAAACTATATCTTAATCAAAATTATCTTAATACCAAACTCCTTACCCCAAAACTTAATTAATTACTATCAATGGTTATATATATTATATAATAAATTAGCTGGAGATACTTTGTCCCAAATGCGATAATGATCGAATGGACTGACTCCATTAAGATATTCATATACTGCAAACACACAAATATATAGAATGGGGAGGGGGGGGGGGGGGTGGCAAGTGTCAGTAGAATAATGAGGATGACGAAAGAGAGGGGATGTTTGGCAATGGAAATAATGACCATCAAAGAGTGAAGAAGATGATTAGACAGACTTTTTTTTGGGTTGGTAGAAATGGGTGAAGGTGGTTGGACTTCTATATGCAAAAGTACTCTCCAAAGAATATAATTTTCCTTTCTCCTTTCATTTTCAGGTGTTGTAAATCTTTTGATTCTAACTTTTTCATCCCATAAAACTTCTTCCTATTGCCTTCGGGGGATTGGCTTTACGGATGAGAATCATCACTTAAAACTTGTGTCCAGCGATCAAATGTGAATTTGATTATATTGATGCCAAGAACATTTGGGAGCTTAAATTGGGTTGGACTCCTTGTGCAGAAGCGTACAATTCGGAGTTGAGTCTCAAAGTTAGATTAACTTAATTTACATCTCTTTATGGGCCTAGAAAGTAATAGTTCATGGAGTTCGAGTTCATGAGATCCAAGATATAGTCCGGCAAAGCCATAAAATAAGGAGCTTTGCAAATTATTGGATTTGTTTAACAAACTAAATTAACATGGGTTGAGTCGCGGTAGCTATTGAAAATTAAGCATAGTTCGTCGAAAAGAAATGATAGGACATTGTAACAGAGTCAATAATACTAAAGAAAACATGCTCCGGTAAGTAATTAATAACTTCGTCCACTAGCCCACAAGTCCCAAAGCCATAGTTAATTATTAATGTAATTAACAAAAAAAAAACCATAATTAAATTGCCATGCCAATTCAAATGCTTATATACTTGTCCTTCTAATTAATTTGCTTACTTTACCCAAATTAAAAGAGTCAGTAGTACTAAAAAAAAAAAATTTACTAGATCATCCTAAAGAGACTTCTCATGTGTTAATGGACAACTGCATAGACGTCTTGAGAGACCAAGGCTTATTTTTTTAGAAATATCATCATTAATTTGATATCTGAATAATTTTCTCCTTATGATTAAAAAAAATTTACTCGATCAACAAATTTGTTTAAATTTAATTTTTCTAAGCAAGCTAATAGTGACATTGCATTTAAACCAATTTGGTATATATGCATAACCCAAAAAAAATTATTATAGGTGATATTTTAATTTGAAAAACTCGTAAGAACGGAGTATATATTTCATTTAAAAGTAATAATGAAAAATAAGCGTGCGCTTATGAATTAAGAGTGTTGTGATTGGAGGCGACAAGGTGAGGGTTTGAATAAGATGCTAGAAAGTCTATATTGGATTTTTTGTGCGCACATGAAGACTATGATCTGACCAGTAAAGCTGATATCAATTAAGTTTTTTTTTTTTTAAAAAAAAAAAAAAGAGAGAGAGAAAAGAGTGTTGTAATTTTATTTATTACTCCATAATTACAACTTACAAGCATTTGAAGCCCTAGCTAGGGAGGGGCAGGTAAGACAATTCTACCGTGTCAAGCTCGTGTTCACGTAGCAACAATATTATAATAAGCAGTAAGATAAGAAAAATCAAACCCCTCAATATAATGGACTATCTTTGTCAATATGGTAGCTGTAATTATCGAAATAAATAAAAAAATAAATGGTACGATAATAAGACGACTGACTTGCTACAGATACCATATATGGCTGCTTCTTCTTGAAGCATGATATGATCAGCATAGAAAACAACGTAATCTGGGCACCATTAATACCCTCCCCTCTTTGCTTTCTTCACTTTAATTCCCTCGATCGATCTCCACATCCTCAACACACCACCGGTCGCCGTCGCCGGAGAATCATATCGTCTCTGCACGGAAAAAAAAAAAAAAGCAAAGCAAATTGGCCGGAAAAAATGGAGGAAAACCTTCCCCCTGGGTTTAGGTTCCATCCCACAGACGAAGAGCTGATAACGTATTACCTCGGTAACAAGGTTTCCGACTTTGGTTTCTCTCCCATAGCAATTGCCGATGTTGATCTCAATAAGTGCGAGCCTTGGGACCTCCCAGGTAAACTCCCTCAATCATTTCTCTTGTTTTTTTTTTAATCCCATGTTGTATACTCAAAAAATTTAAGATTCGATTCTGTGACCATTTGGAATGGTAACATGTGTGTTATCGCACAACATAGTAATTGACATAATTGTCTAGCTTAATTTGGATAAAAGAATCAATACTCTCATTGCAATTGTTAGATAATAGAACACATACATATTGGGTTCTTCTTCTAAAGGAAAAAAGTTCAAATGTAAACACAAGTGAAAAAGATAATGTAAACACAAATATTTCTATTTATACTTATTCAACCACTTGAAAATCAAACAGAAATTTTAAGAATTTTACAAGTTTTTCCACCATCATATATAGGAGATTGTCAGAATGCATGTGGTTGCTATTTTGCTTGTTTCTTATCGCTTTTGGATATATAGTTGAAAATTTCGAGTTTTTTTTTTTTTTAAAGTTGAATGTAAATTGTATTTGAAAAAAGTAGATAGTTGGCCCCAGTAATCATCATTTCGAACAAAAGAAATTAGAAATTAAAGCAAATTAAAAGGGCAACTAGGCTTTAATCTAATGATTTTGTGAATTTTATTTTTATTTTTATTTTTATAAATTTGCTTTTTTCACAACAAATTTATAAAATATTGTTTCTCTCTTCTTTTTATTTTTTTTATTTTATTTTTATTTTTTGATTTCCAAGATGCAATGAAGTTTTTTTATTATTTTAAACACAGATTCTCTAGAATGTAGTATTTGTTCTATATTTTTTCAAACATTTTGAAGTCAAAAAAAATCAATTTTTCCTACTAGGGTTCAATCTTGGTAACAGAGACCATCATACTACATAGTAGTTGGTTCAATAAAGTTTATTTAGTTTTTCACAAAAGATTAGCAGGTTTGAATGAAGATCCTTAAATAATGGGAAATATATATAAGTGCAGGCAAAGCATCGATGGGGGAGAAAGAATGGTACTTCTTCAGCCTGAGGGATCGGAAGTATCCGACGGGGCTTCGGACGAACCGGGCGACGGAAGCCGGGTATTGGAAGACCACCGGCAAAGACAAAGAGATCTTCCGCGGCGGCGTGCAGCTGGTGGGGATGAAGAAAACGCTGGTTTTTTACAGAGGGAGGGCTCCAAAGGGGGAGAAGACCAACTGGGTTATGCATGAATATAGACTTGAATCTAAGCATGGCTTCAAACCCACCAAGGTAAAAATATACTCTACAACTAACATATGCATACACTAGAATAATATAATGTTGCATTGTGTGCACAATTCATACATTATGGTGATGTTCTAATGAGAATTACTCACGTTCATAGCTACTTTCTCCCTACTGAAGCACAAAGAGTCAACAGTTGACTTCATTGATGCTCAAACCCACTCCCATCATCCATGTGGAAGTGTTAATCGGGACACCGGATGTCACTTGACCATAAAATCTTTGACATTAATCTTGTGTCTTATATGTATTGTATTTCATCACTTAATACTTCTAAAAAAGTTAGAGATATAATGTGTTTAAGCTCGATCAAAATAGATAAATATGGTAAACAATTTCTAAATATACTATGGGGTATTAGCTGATTGTGTTTGACTAGTTGATGACTTTCTCAAAAAAGTTATCATTTTTAATTTTAGCCTTTAGAGGAATAAACATGTTAAATAATTAAATTAGGCTCAAACTCACTCCCATTATCCATGTAGGAGTGTAAACCAGGACACCGAGTGCCACTAGACCACAATGTCTTTAATATCAAAGTGATTGTTATTGTTTGTTATTGTTTGGTTGACAAGTTTTTAAAATACTACTATGGGTTTGGAATACACCCTATTAATTGAAAAACCCATACCTTTATTAAATATGAGTTTCATTTTCCTTCCTCCTTTCTTCCCCAACTATTAATAATCATTCCCATTCTACCCTAGCTACTACCAAATTAACATGCAAAATACTTTCACCAAAACTCATTACCCTTACCAAATATTTGATACGCGTATAGATTTCGACTCTCATGTACGAACCAAACACACCCTTAGTCTTTTCACCTTAGTCAGAGGTATATAGTGTCTTTATTTAGAAATACATGATGATGAAAATAGATTATTAAGGGTGTGTTTGGAAAGCAGAAAAATGACTTCTGGAAAATGTTTTCTGGAAAATGAGTTATTTTCTGGAAAATCAATTCATTTTCCGTGTTTGGATGTATTCTGGAAAACTGTCTTTGGATGTTTGGTTCGTTTTCTGGAAAATGGGTAGAATTGTATAAATATATATATTTTTATATTATTTAAAATATTAAAATTATTATAATAAAATAAAAACAATATTTTAAATCATAACAAAATAAAAAAAATATAAATAAATAAAAACCCCCGCTCCCCCTCTGGTTTCCGGCGCAGGAAACCAGAGCTGCTGCTCTGGTTTCCGGCGCAGGAAACCAGAGCAGCACTGCTCTGGTTTCCTGCGCCGGAAACCAGAGCACTGCCGGAAACCAGAGCAGCAGTGCTCTGGTTTCCGGCGCCGGAAACCGGCGGAAACCATAGATTGTCTACTATGCCCGTATGCCGTCTATGCGTTGTATTTTCCAGGGGGGAAATGACTTCCGCCCATTTTGGGGGGAAGTCATTTTCCCCCAAATTGGCCTCATTTTCCCAGTCAACGGAAATCATTTTCCGTTGACTGGGTTTCCCAAGTGTTGCCAAACATGGGAAACCCGGAAAATGACTTCCAGAAGTCATTTTCCGGGTTCCCAAACACACCCTAAGGGTGCGTTTGGTTCGCACATGGGAATCGGAATCGGAATGGGTATCAAATACTTGGTAATGGTAATGGGTTTTGGTGAAAGTATTTAGCATGTTTGGTAATTGAGTGGAATGAGAATGATTATTAATAGTTGGGAAAGAAAGAAGGAAGGGAGATGAAACCCTTATTAAATAAGGGTATGGGTTTTCCCATTAATGGGTATTCCAAACCCATAGTAGCATTCACAAAACCTATCAACCAAACACAATCAATCACTTTCATACCCATTCCTTATGCCTAAACCCACCAACCAAACACACCATAAGTTTTTCTGATTGTTAACTATTTTCATTATTTTGCATTCATTAATTTGTTACATGATTATGCTTTCAAACATTGTATTACATGAATACACACTAGTCTAGATATGCTTGGATGACAATGGACACCATTAGAATAGTTAGGGTGTGTTTGGTTCGCACATGGGAATCGGAATCGGAATGGGTATCAAATAATTGGTAATGGTAATGGGTTTTGGTGAAAGTATTTAGCATGTTTGGTAGTTGGGTGGAATGGGAATGATTATTAATAGTTGAGAAAAAAATAAGGAAGGGAGATGAAACCCTTATATAATAAGGGTATGGGTTTTCTCATTAATGGGATATTCCAAACCCATAGTAGCATTCACAAAACCTATCAACTAAACACAAGCAATCACTTTCATACACATTCCTTATGCCTAAACCCACCAACCAAACACACCCTTAGTATGCATTATATAGTAAATTATGTGTACTAATATATTTCTCACAGTATCACATTAAGCATGGTTCTCATTTTAAAGAAATCATATTGATTTCATATATATATATATATATTTATTTATTTATTTATTTATTTATTTTTTTCAAAAATTGTTTATTGAACCAGTGAATTAAACTTAATTGTACGTATTGACAGGAGGAATGGGTGGTTTGTAGAGTGTTCCAAAAGTGCAATACAATAATGAAGAAACCACAGGCAACATCAGCATCTTCTCCACAATCCCTAGACGAGTCTCCTTGTGACACCAACACCACCATAGCCAACGAATTGGGAGACATTGAGCTACCAAACTTCAACACTACAATAATGCCATCTCCATCAAATGGGATCATCAACAACATTTCTTTGCAAACCTACAACAACAATAACAATGAGGGCATGATGAACATGAACAATCTCAACATGAACAACACTCTCCCCCTACTCTCTTGGCCACCATCAACCTCCTTGCTCAGCTCAAACCTCTCATCAGTCAACTCTTTACTCTTTAGAGCATTGCAGCTTAGAGGCCAAGGTCACCATCATCAACAAGCTGCTATAAGCACAAGTGATTACACCGGCGGCTATAATAACATGCCACAATTTGGTAATGATTTGATTAACTCTAATGACTTCACCCCAACTTCTACTTCCTCTATGGTCTTAGATTCTGCCAATCATCATCATCATCAGCAGCAACAAAACCCACAGGACTCCCACATCTGGTGAATATCAGAACTTAGCTAACAGCTTGTAAAGAAGCGCGCTAGAAAGATTTATTTTAGTGTATCGATCTTCCGATCGGTCCATGGAGATTTGGCTGAGAAAAGGAGTAAGTACAGCACCCTGTCAATATTGTATCTTAGGGTACGTCAAAGTTCACACAAAACAATAAGCTCGATGGAATAATTATATTATACATATTGTTGGTTTTAAGATTATTATGTTTTCTAGTAATGTAACAGTCATCAACCAAGTAACTGTGGTTATTGACTTGGGAAAATCCCTAGTCTTTTTAATTTGTTGTATATTTTGTCTTTCATTCACATACTATACATATAGGCAAAAACTTGTGTGAGACCGTCTCACCGTGAGATGGGTCGGGTCAATATGTAAATGTAACAGTTATACGCACAAATGTCATACTTATATGCTCAAATGTAATACTAATCAGGAATAAAAAATTTGTTACTTATACCGGTAAATGTAATACTTTTTCTCTTATAAATAACAAAAATTGTATTCCTGATTAGTATTATATTTGAGCATATAAGTATGACATTTGCACATATAAGTGTGACATTTACATGGTGTTTCGACCCGACCCGACCCGTCTCACGAATAAGAATCCGTGAGACGGTCTCACACAAGTGTGACCCATACATATATTATTCAAGATCTATCTAGCTATCTCAACAAATACAGTTTCACTCCCCTCTATACTATGCCACAAATACAGTTTCACTCCCCTCTATACTATGCCCCAAGAAATTATTAATTTTTTCTTTCTGTTCATAACTACTTTCTCAACCTATTGAAACACAAGAGTCAATATTGCCTCCACTGAGGCTCGAACCCACCACCTCCCGTATAAAGGGAAGGGTTTGATGCCACTGGACTACAAATTAATTAAAGCTCATAAAATCACCTCAGCTCGGATCGGCTCCAACTTGCAGCCAGAAAAATTCTTACCTGTTGAATGAAATTAGTTGGATTAGTTGGACCACCTTATCATCTTAAGGGGAATTGGTAATTTGATCTTGTCAAGCAATTTATGTTGCCTATTAGTATCCACATGATGTGATCCGTTGACAATCATGTCTTTAATTTTAATTATTACATTAAAGTTTTAAGTTCGAATTTCACATTGTACATTAGATATATATTAAATAAAAAGAGGGTAAATATTGTACAACCAATCATAACTCATAAGGATATCATCGTATTCAATAATAATTTTGTAGAAAACTAGCTAGATAAGTGAAAGCAAGACATTGAACACATTTTGAATCATAAATTTCGAAAATTATTGTATAAAATACTAAATTAAGAACATCCTTGAAGGATGAATGACAGTTGCATTGTGAAGTGTTGCATTTGGGCCTTTCTTTCACTTTTAAAGCCCAATTTTCCCATTCTCCAGAAAAAGTGCTAAGCAATTGTTATACCATAGATCATGGTTCATCTTGCACTATAAGGCAAATTTTACCGCAGACCATGATCTAAAATGGTTTCATTTCTGCTAATGAAAAGAAACAACACATATTCCGTGTAATTAGTTTTGTTTGTATAATGTATTCAATTTTATTTTATATACATCGTAGTTTCATTTCAGGACAACTAAAGTTTTATTTTGTTTCAACTATAGTTTCATTTGACATTATACATATAGTAGTATTTTTACAGTGAGACCTATTATTGAACTTTCATTGTATACATATTGTAGTCTTATTACAACACCGCTAAATTATAATTATAATTTAACTACAGTTTCGTTGGACAATATACACTCAAATATGTGAAACTGTTATTCAGTTTCATTTTATATACATTGGAGTTTCATTTAAATAAAACTAAAGTATCATTTTGACATAACTGCAGTTCCATTTGACAATATACACTCAATATATGAAACATGTTATGCAGTTTCTTTTTATAAATATTTTAGTTTCATTTCAATTCAACTTCAGTTTTATTTGACAATATACACCCAATATATATGTGAGACTGTTGGGCGTCGGCAAGGTTGGCCGAGTTCAGCCCCTGCTCGATTCGAGACGTGGCGCTGTGGCTTACCATGGAGGGATGTGGTTAAATGGTTAATGTCCACCTACCTATCACCAATTGGTTTTAAGTAGGATATGACAACCAGATAGCCAAAGAACTCTGTGGTTAAGCGTGCTTGACTTTCGGCCATCACGGGATGGGTGACCCCCTGGGAAGTAAGCATAGTGCAGCGCTGAGGTCCATCAGAGACATGTTATTCAGTTTCATTTCAATACAACTAAAGTACCATTTTAATTCAATTACAATTTCATTTGATAATATAAACACAATATGCTAGACAAATTATTCAATTTCATTTTAGATACATTATATGTAGTTTCATTTTATTCTAAACACACAAAAATACGAGATTTGTTAAAAATTAACAACTTCCGTTTCTTTGCTTAAAGAAACGTCGTTGTTTTCGGACCATGGTCCACAGTATAACAACCGGCATTGTAGAGTCTGGTCTAAAAAATTATGTATTTACAATTGACATATTTTGTATTTACAGTTAACAGTTTATGTGCCTTAAGTAAATTGAAGACCAAGGTTGAAAAAATCGCTAGGCGCCCCCAGGCGCCTAGGTGCCCGATTTTTATTAAGGGGATTATAAGGGGATTAAGGGTTCAAGGTAAGGGAGTAAGTCAGTCAACAAGGCCACGTGCTAGAAGCCTAAAAGAGGATAGGGAATCTGAAGTTTGATATACTCTATTTTCGTGCTAGAAGCCTAAAAGAGGATAGGAAATATGATTTGATCTACTTTGTTCTCTTGCTTCTCTGTACCAAGTACCAACGCTTGGCGAGAAACTACGGAGGAGAGAGGGCAACGAATTTAAACCAGATTTGAAGTCTGATGTTTGAACCAACGCTCGTCGAACGGAGGGGGAGAGGAGATCTGAAGTTTGATCCCGTCATCGCTCTGGTCGAGGAGATCTGGATTGCATGGCTTCGTTCTTGGTGGTAGGCAATGGCGAGGGCTCCGTTCTTGGTTATAGGCGACGGCGAGGGCTCTATTTTTTATGGTAGGCGACAGCGAGATATCTGTTCTTGGTGGTAGGCGACGGCGACGGCTCTGTTCTTGGTGGTAGGCGACAGCGAGCGATGATGAGGACCAGAAATGATTTGCAATTAATCTCCGTTGTAATTTTCGATTTTTTTTTTGGGTTATACGGCTGGCTGGCCGCGGAGGAGGCCGACTCCAGCCTTCCTCGATGCGGCCAACTGCCGCCTAGCGCCTAGGCGCCGATTAATCGGTGCCTAGGCGCGATTTTTGCAACCCTGTTGAAGACACACAACATAATAACAACAAACACATAATATGTTAACTGCAGACATATAATAAGTTGTTAAAATATAATTAGGGTGTTTGACAAATGGCTATTACGTGATAGTTTGATTAAGTTGGTTGATAGCTGATACTTGATTGAGTTAGTTTGATTTGACCACCTAATAGTATTAGCTAGCTTGTTGAAAAAAGTGTTTGTCAAATTAGGTATTTACTTTTAGTTGATTGTATGTAAAATGAACTATAAGAGCATAAACATATTGTAGTGCTAATTTATTAATTCTTAAATTCCTTTTACTATTTATTAATTTATTATTATTATTATTATTATTATTATTATTATTATAGTAATACGGATGAGTGAAAATAAAAAAGAAAGAAAACATTATTATTGTTGTTATAGAAACATAAAGAAAAATGGGCAAGGCAGGTGAACTACAACAACAAGAGAGATATAAATGTTAGAGATGACAATGGTAAAATGATCTTTTCATAATTAAGGCCAATTAACTAATCAAAAACTCTACTCTTCTTAGCTTTTTGCAATTTTGGCGTATTGCCCCAATAAGTTATACAATAAACCATTTTATCTAACACTTAAAGTAGCTTATTGACCAAAATTTATCGAAACAAAATTCAAGATCTTTGGAGCCAACTTATAGATTTAATGCGTAGCACATATTTTTCATGAACAAAATTCTAATCATGCAATTTTCCTAGCATTTGCCTATTTCCAAGTGATTGAATCGACTTAAGGGAATCCTTACCTTTGTAGAAGACTTTTAAACCGTAAAAGTTGAGGATGTTCTCCTTGGAGTTCTTCTCCAAAAATCCTAAAGAAAATGTCACCATAACAACAATATTTTCTTGTATTAAACATCAACACTTAAATTCTAGAGATGATTGAACCATCAAAGCTTAAAGTCTTACCTAGACTTGATCTCTTGAGTTGGGAAAATAAGTGGGAGCTTTAGATCACAATGCTAGACTTAACAAAAATTTTTCTTCTTCTTCTTCTTAGGAATTTCGAAAATGGGAGTGAGGGAATGAGAGAGATGATGTGAGTGTGATTAGTGTAGATTTGCTCTTGAAGATCAAGCAACCAAGTACAAAGCCTCCATACCTCATTAATGTTACATTAAAGACCAAATCTTAGTCTAGGATTGGATTGCCACTTGTCACCACCCCATGAATCCCTTATGAAGATATTAATCTAATTGGCCAGTTTATGCTTAAATCAGATGAATGTTCGGAGGATTATAACTTAATTCGGGAAAATTCTAATACCAAAATTATCGTAAAAATATTCCCGTCGCAAATCACCAATTTTGGGAATTTTCCGGTCATCCGCCAAATTTATGTTCAGAGTCCGTAACAATTTATCCCTTACGGTCCATTTAGAAATTCTCTTGAACCAATTAAAATTCAGGCCTAATCGTATGATACTTAATAATCCCAATTCTGGAAAATCCGAATTGAATCTACGTCCTTAAAATTTTCTCGGTTCGTAACCGATACGTAGTTCGCAGCCTATCGATAATTAATCCTTAAGAGAAAAATTATTTCAAGCACCGAATAGTTTTTCTTAAATGTCATAGCTAAAAATAAAAATTATATCGCTATTTTCGAATCTTAGCTTTACCGGAAAAACCGAGGGGTTACATACCTTCCGTGTCAAAAAGTTTATCCATGTCAAACATTCTTCATGTTCCCAATTTATCTTTACCATTACTCTATGTATTTAAATTTACAAACGAAAACAATGTTTATTTCGAATTTCATAACAATTGTTTTCTTGTGAAGGACTGCAACACCCGGGAAGTTCTTCTTAGAGGGTCAACGGTCGGTGGTCTCTACAAATTGTCAGTGCCTCAGTCTCATTTCGCGTTTGTTTCGGCCCGAGCCTCCTCCAGCATTTGGCATCAACGGCTCGGTCATCCCCACATTCAAGTCTTGAGTCGCATTTTAAAACAATGTCCTGTTAGTGTCAATAATTTCAGTAGTCAAAATCTTTGTACACCGTGCCAACTTGGAAAATCGGCACGGGTTTTCATTAGAAAGGGTTTATAATAATAGTCAAAATGTCTTAGACTTAGTTTACACGGATATTTGGGGTCCGTCACCGGTTATATCCTCTACCGGTTCTAGATATTTTGTACTATTTGTTGATGACTTCTCCCGGTTTTGCTGGTTTTATCCCTTACGGGTAAAATCAGATGTTTATAAAATTTTTGATACTTTTCGGGTTATGGTGGAATGGCGGTTTTCCCGTTCTATCAAAACCATACAGTTCGACTTAGGGGGTGAATACCTCCGACTTCATAAGACTTTTGAAAATCTGGGCATATTTCACAGGCAATCTTG
Source organism: Ipomoea trifida (assembly GCA_003576665.1). Lineage (NCBI taxonomy): Eukaryota > Viridiplantae > Streptophyta > Magnoliopsida > Solanales > Convolvulaceae > Ipomoea > Ipomoea trifida. The sequence continues at coordinate 1,204,805 of CP025645.1, forward strand.
CGCATACACCCACGAACAAAATGGTCGCGTTGAGCGGCGTCACAGACATATAGTCGAAACAGGTCTTGCCCTTTTGGCAACCAGTTCTACACCTCACTTATACTGGGATTACGCATTTGAAACAGCAACTCATTTAATCAACTGTCTTCCCTCCTCCGCCATAAGCTTTGAAAGTCCGTATTACCGTCTATTCCAAACCAATCCCACATACACTTTCTTTCGCGTCTTTGGAAGCCAATGTTTTCCATACCTCCGACCCTATAACCGACATAAAATAGAGTACCGTACCACTCCATGTGTCTTCTTAGGTTACCTGGTTTCGTTTAAGGGTTATCGCTGCATGGACCTAAATTCTGGAGCTGTTTATATCTGCCATCATGTTTGATTTAACGAGTATGTTTTTCCCTTTGAATCAACATTCCAGGTTAATACGACTCCGGAAACAAGTGTTGCACCATGGGGTTCTTTTCCAACTACTTTGCCACAATGTACAACCTTGGGTCCAACAGATATGCCTATAGCTCAAGCACCGCCTCATTTGGCCATTTCAGCACCTCCTATCGAGCCCGTTACTCAGTTTGATCAGGCTCCGGCTCAGGCCACTCAAACTGACGGTCATGCTATGCGGACGCGTCGTAAAACTCGTGGCACTGGAGAGCAATTTTATGCTTTGACTTCAACTGTTGAGCCCTCGTGTTATTCTCAAGCAGTTGGTCACGCTGAATGGCGTGATGCCATGGACCAGGAATTCAACGCCCTGTTACACAATAACACCTGGAAATTGGTCCGCCCTGACTCGAGTATGAATGTCATTGGCTGCAAGTGGGTATTTAAAACCAAACGTAAGGCCGATGGTTCTATCGAGAGACACAAGGCACGTCTTGTTGCTAAAGGTTTCAATCAGGTGGCTGGCGAGGATTTCTTCGACACCTTCAGTCCTGTCGTCAAACCGACTACGGTTCGCTTATTATTTTCCCTCGCTGTATCGAACAACTGGACTCTGCGACAGTTGGATGTTCATAACACATTTCTAAACGACCACTTATCTGAGACAGTCTATATGAAACAACCTCCGGGTTACGAGGATCCGGTTCACCCGAGTCATGTGTGTCATTTACAATGCTCTCTCTATGGTCTCAAATAGGCACCTCGGGCGTGGTTTAAACGCCTACATGATTTCTTATGTTCTGCAGAGTTTTCACCTTTAAAAACAGATGTCTCCCTCTTTTATCATACAGCAGGTTTGTCCAAAGTCTATTTACTGGTATATGTCGACGACATAATAATTCTGGGCAATGATGTCCCGCTGATTGACAAACTGCTAGCTCGACTTTCTGGGACTTTTAAAATCCGAGACTTAGGTGCCCCGAGTTTCTTTTTGGGTATTGAAACTATTTCGGACTCGCAAGGATTGCTACTCTCCCAGCGACGTTACATGAAGGATATTCTCTCCCGAGCCGGGATGCTGGAATGCAAAGCACTGGCTACTCCTGCTGCAACCACTCATCCTGTCACTCCACCAGATGAAGTTTTTGATAATCCTACTCAATATCGTCGCATTGTCGGTGCTCTTCAGTATCTTACCATCACTAGGCCGGATCTCTCATATGCGGTTAACAGGCTCTGTCAGTTTATGCACTCTCCTACTGATGAACACTGGAGCCTTCTTAAACGGGTCCTTCGTTATGTTAAAGGGACTCAGCAGTATGGCCTTCGTTTGTCATAGTCTCTATCTACAGAGTTGCATGCTTACTCAGACTCTGATTGGGCAGGATGTCCGGTGGATAGAAAGTCAACCAGCGGCTATGCAGTCTATTATGGGGACAACTTGATCTCGTGGCTATCTCGGAAACAGCGTACTGTGGCTCGTTTCTCTACAGAAGCTGAGTACAAGGGGTTAGCCGACGTCTCCTATGAGGTTACCTGGATTATCTCCCTCCTACGAGAACTCGGTCTGGATTCTGGAAAACCAGCTCACTTATGGTGTGACAATCTCGACGCCACGTATCTAGCTGCTAATCCAGTTTTTCATGCTCGGACCAAACATGTGGAAATTGATTACCATTTCGTTCGCGACATGGTTGCATCAGGTGCCTTCACGGTCAGCTTTGTCTCGTCTCAAGAACAGATTGCTGATATCTTCACCAAGCCCCTTCCAGCTCCACGCTTCCGTGCTCTTCGACGCAAGCTCAATGTTGTCGAGCTTCAACCTTGTGCTTGAGGGGGTGTGTGAGTTATATTGTATTTTGTTACTTTATATTATTTATTATTTGTTATCATATGCTATTAGTTTAAGTGGTTGTAGCTTAGTCTAATAGATCAGCCTATAGTATAGGAGAGTCATCAGTGGCCTATACTATAAGGACTCTCTCTCTCTCTCTTGTAATCGTTCAGTGAATTCAAACTCAGTTTGTTAATCGAACCAACGCTCGCCGAACGGAGGGGGAGAGGAGATCTGAAGTTTGATCCTGTCACCGCTCTGGTCAAGGAGATATGGATTGCATGGCTTCGTTCTTGGTGGTAGGCAATGGCGAGGGCTCCGTTCTTGGTGATAGGCGACGGCGAGGGCTCTATTTTTTATGGTAGGCGACAGCGAGATATCTGTTCTTGGTGGTAGGCGACGGCGACGGCTCTATTCTTGGTGGTAGGCGACAGCGAGCGACGACGAGAACCAGAACTGATTTGCAATTAATCTCCGTTGTAATTTTTGATTTTTTTTTTTGGGTTATACGGCCGGCTGGCCGCGGAGGAGGCCGACTCCGGCCTTCCTCGATGCGACCAACTGCCGCCTAGCGCCTAGGCGCCAATTAATCGGTGCCTAGGCGCGATTTTTGCAACCCTGTTGAAGACACACAACATAATAACAACAACCACATAATATGTTAACTGCAGACATATAATAAGTTGTTAAAATATAATTAGGGTGTTTGACAAATGGCTATTACATGATAGTTTGATTAAGTTAGTTGATAGATGATACTTGATTGAGTTAGTTTGATTTGACCACCTAATAGTATTAGCTAGCTTGTTGAAAAAAGTGTTTGTCAAATTAGTTATTTACTTTTAGTTGATTGTATGTAAAATGAACTATAAGAGCATAAACATATTGTGCTAATTTATTAATTCTTAAATTCCTTTTACTATTTATTAATTTATTATTATTATTATTATTATTATTATAGTAATAAGGATGAGTGAAAATAAAAAAGAAAGAAAACATTATTATTGTTGTTATAGAAACATAAAGAAAAATGGGCAAGGCAGGTGAACAACAACAACAAGAGAGATATAAATGTTAGAGATGACAATGGTAAAATGATCTTTTCATAATTAAGGCCAATTAACTAATCAAAAACTCTACTCTTCTTAGCTTTTTGCAATTTTGGCGTATTGCCCCAATAAGTTATACAATAAACCATTTTATCTAACACTTAAAGTAGCTTATTGACCAATCAAATCAATCAAACTTAGCCAAACCAGTCGAAATTGACTTATCAACTATGTTACTAAACATGCCATATGCGTCTATAGACTACAGGTAACATATTATGTATTTGTAGTTACCATGCTATATGTTTGTACTTAACATGTTATGTATCTTTAATTTATTTACAAACACATAAACTGTTAAATATAGGTAGAGAATATGTCAATTACAGACAGACCTGGCAATTATGGACATGACCCGTTAACACGACACGAAACCGGACACCAAAATAACGAGTTAGTGTTTAACCTTTAATGTGTCACGGGTCGTTAACGGGTTGACCCGTTATGTTTCGTGTGTTAACGTGTCAACCCGTTACACCTATTAAGAACTTGTTTAACCCTCTAATATTATCGTGTTAACCCATTTACACGAACATGTTTACAACCCGCTAAGAACCATAGTCATTTAGGTAAGAACCATTGTCATAAATGAGATTACAAAAGATATCATGAACATATGACCGGATGAATAGGCCAAGATTCTACGCCAATTATTGATGTTCAACAATATTAAATTTGAATTTTTATTGTCTTCAACTTTATTCTAAAAATTAAACTAATATGGACTTCTTTAATTATGATTTTTGGATGTTATTTATCATTTTATGAATGTTATAAATTGAATATTTTTAGTTTGTTTGATGGATTGAATTGTAGGTTTATTTCGTTTTATATAATTTAATTTTAAATTTTATTATTTTTAAAAATATATATATTAATTGGTTTAGCGAGCTTAAACGGGTTTCGTGTCATATCGTGTCGACACGATCCAAAACCTGTTAACAAAACATGTCTATCATGTCAACTCGCTTAACCCTAACAAATCGTGTTCGTGTTAAAAATTTTAACCCGTTAACCTTAACGTGTCGTGTTCGTGTTTAGCCTTGTCATGTTCGTATCGTTATCGTGTCGATCCGTTAACGAACTCGTATACACAAATTGTCAAGTCTAACCGCTGATACATAATTTGAAGGCTATTTTAAACCAAAGTCCACAATACAAGGTAGACTTGGTAAATTGTATAATTTTTCAGGCCCAAGTATTTTGGCCTCCACTTGGGCTTAAGTGCTAAACGACCAATCCTTATATCGTGGACCCTGGTCCAAAATGGCACCGTATTAATAAGTATCGGCTATTGACGGGATGGACGCCGTTTCATCCATCCAATCAACGTTTCATTTTTTATTTTTTATTTAAATTAAAATATATAAACGAGAGAGTTTTCTTCCACAAGACTCGCTCCATTTCGACGTTTTCAAGCAAGAAACTCCGACGATCACACAGACATGACTCAAAAACATCATAACCAACAACATACAGTGATCAACAACCAAAACATAGATTCATCAAAGTAACAAGAACACACGCGACTAAAGGTAAATATTTAAACAACATTGTGAAATTTGAAAAAAAAAACACATAATATTTGTATATATATCATGAAGGTTATTAACATTCGCATTCGCATTCTAGCATGAATATTTAGTGATTCTCCATATTCTAGCATGTTATATCATCCACATTGTTGAGTTCTAGTACTAAACCTCATGAAACAACAGTCTTAGGTTATTGAAAATACTAAGGCTTATATTCTATGTATTATTGTTAATCAATCTGTGTATTATAGCATGTCATTGTGTGTATTCTAGCATGTTATTATCCACAATGTTTATTCCCAGTACTAAACCTCATGAAACAACAGTCTTAGGCTATTGATAATACTAAGGCTTTTATTCTTTGTATTCTTGTTAATGAGTCTGTGTATTCTTGTTAATGAGTGTGTGCATTCTACTATGTTATCATCCACATTGTTAATTCCCAATACTAAACCTCATGAAACAACAGTCTTAGGTTATTGACAATACTAAGGCTTATATTCCGTGCATTATTGGTAATGAGTATGTGTATTATAGCATGTCATTCTGTGTATTCTAGCATGTTGTCATCCACATTGTTCATTCCAACAGTCTTAGGCTATTGATAATACTAAGGCTTTTATTCTGTGTATTATTGTTAATGAGTCTATGTATTATAGCATGTCATTCTGTATATTCTAGCATGTTATCATCCACATTGTTGATTCCAACAGTTCTAGGCTATTGATAATATTAAGGCTTTTATTATGTGTATTCTTGTTAATGAGTTTGTGTATTATAGCATGTTAGTCTGTGTATTATTGCATGTTATCATCCACATTGTTGATTCCAACAATTCTAGGCTATTGATAATACTAAGGCTCTTATTCTGTGTATTCTTGTTAATGAGTCTATGTATTATTGCATTTCATTCTGTGTATTCTAGCATGTTATCATACACATTGTTGATTCCCACTACTAAACCTCATGAAACAACAGTCTTAGGCTTTGATAATACTTATGATTATATTCTGTGTATTCTTGTTACTAATTCTGTGTTTTCTATTATGTGACAGCAATGTCAAGCTCCCCAGAAAGTTATCAAATCCTGGCAAATGCGATACTGACAAGGAAGCGAAAGAGAGAATGTGCAACTACCTCACAAGCTCAAAATGTAGACTCCCAACCACAAACAACATAGAGACAAAAAAAAAAAGACAAAGAAATAAGCCTGCTAAAACATCAACACCCAAACAATAAAAAAAAGGAAAACAAATAGAGGATGCCAAGCCAAAAAAACAAAAAAATACTTCACCGTCCGAACAACTCCTAAGCAGTTGTTCAGCCTTATAAGCAGTTTGAGTGAGGAGCAGCATCAAGCTGTCAAGGATATAGGATTTGGGTCGTTGTTAGACATAAATGTCACTCATTGTGATGGGAAGCTAATCAAGCACATTCTAAAGAAAATGGACATAGAGAGATGCTCAATTAAAATTGGTGATGGTGAAGATGAACTCTGTTTGTCAGAAGACGATGTCCAGGCTACGCTTGGACACCCAAAGGGTAAACTCCCTATGGTAGAAGGCACTTCTGCAAATGAGACTGAATAATTCAACACCTTGGTTAAAAACTAGAGACAAAGGTGGGGAATAGAGAAGGGGACCCCAACAACCACCGAGATTCTAAACAGAATTGTTGAGAGACAAGACTATGGTGACATGTTTAAACCCGACTTTGTCATCTTTGTGGTTACAACACTGATCATGGGGTACAAGAACACCTTCTCCAACTATAGTATCTTGTACTCACTACAGGATGTTAGCAAAATCAGATAAATGAATTGGTGTTCTTACACCATAAAAAGTCTCCTAGACACTGCTGAAACCTGCAAATCAAACAAGGATACCTCATAAGTGGGCCTGCAACTTTCCTTATGGTACGCAATACTAACTTAGTCTTATAATTCTATACATTATTGAATAAAATGCCTTACCTGAGCCTGTGTATTCATGTTCACATTATGTGTATTACTGAGTAATATTCTATGTATTGTAGTTAGCCATTCTGTGTATTCAATGATATATCTCTATACATAGTCCTAAATACTAAACCCTAAATCCTAGATCCTAACCCCTAAATGCTAAACCCTAAACCCTAAATGCTGCAGAAATTCTGTATTCATTGTTGCAGAAGTTCTGTCCATGTTCATCGCTCGAGTCCATTTGGACGAGAGTATTCCTAGATTCTCGCAGCCTACTAGTACTCCTCATATTCATCACTTAGCGTATGCGGATGCTGTTATTATTTTTAGTATTGGTAGGCAAGGAGCTATCTGCAGGGTGATTAGGGCATTAAAAGAGTATGAGGAGATTTTTGGTCAGATGGTTAGCTTCCCTAAGAGTGCTTTTTATATGCATCCTCGTACCTCAAACAGTGTTATTCGTAGGATTAGAGATGTGACTAGGTGCATTCAGAAGAAGAACTTGGCAAGGAAACGGAGATGGGAAAAGGGCAAAGACCCGATTATTGATGTGGGCCTAGGTAACTTCTCAGTCCCACAAGTTGGGGATGGAGTTGGCACTTCTACTAACCATTTGTTGGGTTTCTCACATTCTCAGCTCGTTGATCCTATACCTATTTCCACTTGCAATACTTTTACTCTTTTGTAGGATGTCAATAAAACAGTGGTAGCTGAAGGGGCCCACACCCAGTAGGATGTTCATGATACGACACTAGCCAATCAAGCCCACACTCAAGAGGCTACCACTAAAGACTTTGGTGCAGATTTAGATGACCATTTTGCAAAAGTTCTTGATCAAGAAGGGGTTCCTCAGGCCCAATCACAGGAGGAACCTCAGGTCCAATCACAGAATGATACTAAGACCCCGATTATTGCTCATACCCCCACACGGGCCCACAATGAAGATGCGTACTCTTCACCTACTCAGGTGGAGGATAGCTCTACACAGGGTGATGCTAGTTCTGCAGCTCCTACATCTTTGGGACTGCAGACACCAGTTAGGGGACAAGGGGACTGGTTTGTGTCATTTGAACACTGAGCAGGCCACCATTCCTACGGTATCTACAGTTGCTCAACACACTAAAGTTTCGGTGGCAAAACGCACTCAGAGAGCTCGGTCAGCGTCGGAGCAATCCAACGTTGCGGGGTTCTACCGGGAGGCGTCTGATTATGATAGCGATTCTTCCGTGGCTGGAAGAGTTGCTATATTTGAGTCTGCGGGACGTCATAGGGAGTTTGCGGGGGGGGCATGGCTCGCCCTCTAAGACTTCTCAAGTTCCATTTGGTGGCAGGATCACTAGATCTCAAGTACGTAAGGAGCAGAGCAGTGCGGCAGTTGGCACGCCTATCTCTTCTCAATCCCCTTCGTTTTAAATGATGTGTTTTCTTGTTTGGAATGTGCGGGGGATTGCCTTCAGTGGTTCTTTTCAAAGATTGCATGTGTTGCTCAGAAGACATAGGCCTTTAATCTTGTGTCTTCTTGAACCTTTTTGTGATAATGATAGGTTGGATTCCTTTAGAATACGACTTGGCTTTGACTCTGCTTTTGCTGGGGTAAATGATAAGTTGTGGTTTTTTTGGAATTCTGACCTTACTTTGAATTTTGAATCTGAATCTGATCAATCTGTTTCTGTTTCATGCATTCATGATACCATTCCTACTGCATTTTGGGTTTCCTTTGTGTATGCTAAAACTAGGGAGCGCCTGAGGGTTTCTTTATGGGCTGAGTTATGCTCAAATTCAGATAAGGTCCCTTCTAGTGTCCCCTGGTCTGTGGTGGGTGACTTTAATTGCTTGTTAAATGTGGTTGAGAAAAAAGGTGGCCTTCCTTAACCTCATAGGAAGACTACTAATTTTCGGGAGTGTGTCAGTACGTGTGACCTTATTGACTTTACTGCCTATGGTTCCTCTTTCACTTGGTGGAATGGGAGGCGTAGGGAGTCTCCCATTTGGATGCGCTTGGACAGGTTTCTTTACACTTCGGTGTGGGAATCATTGTTTAGGACATCTGTTCAGCATTTGTCACGGGCCACGTTTGACCACTGTCCTTTACTTGTTACTTCTGAGGTCATATCTGCTCAACCTGTTCCTAAGCATTTTATCTTTCTGAATGTGTGGACTAAACATGAGGATTTCCTGCGTGTGGTGAGGGAAAGTTGGGAGGTTCCAATTGAGGGTGCACCTATGTATGTTTTAGCCACTAAGCTTTGCAGGTTAATGAAGGTTCTTGCTCCTTGGAGCAAGGAAACCTTTGGTGATATTTTTTCTAAGTTGCAGGAACTTGAGGATAAAGTGCAGGTTTTAGAGGAGGTGGTGCAACAGAACCCAGATGGTGATAGGGCCCTCAATGACTATAAGGAATGTGTGGCTCTATTGCAAAGGCAAGTTTCTATTGAGGAGGAATACTGGCAACAAAAGGCTCACATGGTGGCTATTCAGGAAGGTGATAGAAACTCTAAGTTCTTTCACTCGATGGTAAAAGAGAAAAGGAGGAAACTTTACATCCATAAGGTTAAGGATGACACAGGGCACTGGATTGAGGATAGACAAGGGATAGCACAACAGGCTGTCTCTTTTTTTGAGGGTATGTTCACAGCAGAGGTAGGTAATTTTGATTTGTCTAAACTAGACTACGTTAGGCGTTTAGTTACTGATGAGGATAATGCCTGGCTTACTGTTGTACCTGAGGAAGAAGAGGTAAAAAATATTGTGTTTGCTATGAATTTTGTTAGTGCCGCTGGCCCTGACGGGTTTAATGGGGCATTCTATAAGGCTTGTCGTGATATTGTTAAAAGGGGTGTGGTTGATATGGTCAGGAGTTACTTCCTTGGTAGGGAGTTCACCAGGTCTACTACCCACACCTCCATTGTTTTGTTGCCTAAAAAGGCCAATCCGGAGACATTTGCTGATTATAGGCCCATTAGCTTGTGCAATTTTAGCAGTAACATTGTTACTAAGTTAATGGTTATCATATTAGCTTCTGTCTTCCCCAGGTTATTGTCGCCTCACCAGAGTGGTTTTGTTACGGGGCGGTCCTGATAATATTTTACTTGCTTCTGAGATGTCTCATGGTATAAAGCTAGGAAATCAGGATATAGTGCTGAAGCTAGACATGGCTAAGGCCTATGACCGGGTTTCCTGGTTTTTTCTTATTTCTGTGATGCGCAGGATGGGTTTTTGTGAGGTCTGGATTGACTTGGTTTACCGTGCTGTTTCTAATGTCTGGTATTCTGTTATTGTAAATGGGGTCAAGGAGAGTTTCTTTACCTCGTCTCGTGGTCTGAGGCAGGGAGACCCTCTTTCCCCCAGTTTTTTTTTATCATTGCTGCAGAAGTTCTGTATGTCCATGTTCATCGCTCGAGTCCATTTGGATGAGAGTATCCCTAGATTCTCTCAGCTTACTGGTACTTCTCATATTCATCACTTAGCGTATGCAGATGATGTTATTATTTTTAGTACTGGTAGGCAGGGGGCTATCTGCATGGTGATTAGGGCATTAAAAGAGTATGAGGAGATTTCTAGTCAGATGGTTAGCTTCCCTAAGAGTGCTTTTTATATGCATCCTCGTACCTCAAACAGTGTCATTCGTAGGATTAGAGATGTGACCAGGTGCATTCATAAGCCTTTCCCGTTTACATATCTCGGGTGCCCTATTTATGTTGGTCGGAAAAAGTGTGCTTATTTCTCCTCTGTGGTGGACAAGGTGAAGGCTAAGTGCCTTGGGTGGCAACGCAAGTTGTTATCTAAAGGCGGGAAGGCGGGAAGGCGGTATTAATCTCTTCTGTTTTGCAGGCTATTCCATTACATCTTTTTGCAGCTTGTGATCCTCCTAAACAGGTTATCCGGGATTTAGAACGGTGTTTTGCAGGTTTCTTTTGGAGGCAGGCAAGGGGTGCTTGTTACAATTGGGTGTCATGGAAAACGCTAGCCCTTCCCAAAAAGGAGGGTGGTGTGGGGTTCCTTGATCTAGGATTGATGGTACGAGCATCTAGTGCGAAGCTGTGGTGGAATTTTCACATAGTGTATTCTCTGTGGGGAAATTTCATGAGAGCTAAGTACTGCAATCGTGTTCACCCGGTGGCAAAGCTTGTGTAGTCTTCAGATTCACATACTTGGAAACGCATGGTTAGCGTTAGGGATGAGGTAGAGGCAGTCTTGGGTTGGCGGTTGACTCATGGAGATATTAATCTCTAGTGGGACAACTGGTCAGGACTTGGCCCGCTAGGGCGCCTTTACCACTTCCCTGGCATTGAGTACTCTGGTGATTTATTGTTCGACTTTATTCAGGATGGGGAATTGAATTTGTCTGCCTATGATGACCTTCTGCCAGTGGGTTTGGAGGCGGACATGTACCGCTTAGGCCAGATGACTTTTGATATACCCATTTGGCGGGTAACTTCATATGGTATGTTTTCTTTCTCCTCTGCAAAATCTCTGTTAAGGGTTGAACCTGTGAACTCTGATCATCTTTTGAGTAATTACTGGCACAAGCATCTGTCCTTTAAGGAGTCTTTCTTGGCCTGGTGGGTGCTTCGCGAGCATTTGCCCACGGACGACGCTATGGCCAAGTTTGGACACGTTATAGTCTCTAGGCGCTGGTGTTGCCAATCCCCTGTTAGGGAAACAATTGATCACATTTTCTATACAGGGGATACAGCAAAGGCTGTGTGGCGGTTTTTTATGCGGTCATTGGGCCTTCACTTCAGTCATCATGGTCCTCGGACCTTGTTGGCAGAGTGGAGGCGGGTAGTTGCTTGTAATCGTCTTGTTTCCTTTGTTGTTTGCAGGTTACGTTATCTCATCTTTTGGGAGTTGTGGAAACACAGAAATGCATGCATGCATAGTAGGGGATCGCCTAGTGTGTCGCGGGTGGTGTATGGTGTGGCAAAGGGGATGGCGGAGTGTCTCTTTAGGCGGTGGCCAAGAGAGCACATTCTGCCGCCGAATTGGTCTGTCATTTTGTCCTACATGGACTCGCATGTGCCTCGGCGCATAGTTTGTGCTATTAGATTGGATCTTCCACCAGATGGTTCTCTAAAGATCAATATGTTGCGTAACCCGGGGGGTGGGTTTTGCTATGGCTCGGCCATGTCTGCAGTTGATGGGTTTCGGGATATTTTCCGGGTACTGTTTCGCTGTCTTGAATGGTGTTTAGCCAAGAGATTTACATATTTGGTCTTAGAGTCTGTATTGTCTGAGCTTAAGGGATATGTTGATAATTCTGTTCCCATTCCTTGGTCCTTGGGTTCTGATGTGTCACGGCTCCGCTTTCTTCGTTCTTGTGCCTCTGTGTCTATTCTTCAATGTCTGTCGCAGGGTAATCTTCCTGTGACTGCATTAGCAGATTGGGTTGGGGGTAAAGATGGAGAGTTCATGTTTAATAGTCTGTCTGACCTACCTCCGAGGGTGCGTTCTTTGATTGTTCATGATGATGTCCCCTCTATATTCTTTGAGGATTTTGATCCGCCCTGATCTATTTTGAAAATGGAAGTGATGACCTTTTTAAAAAAAATGAAAAAAGAGCACAATGAAAAAAAAAAGAGAAAAAAGAGAAAAAGTGAAAAAAAATGAGAAAAAGATGAAAAGTGAAAAAAGGAAAAAATTGTGAAAGAAAGTTGGTTCTGCTAGTTGCTTGTTTTGGAGGCGATGATGACTTGGCTTTCTGTTAAGTTTAGCCTCAACTACGCAGGTGTCAGCGGTACAAGAGACACCCTAGTCCGAGTTGAATGGTGGTCGGGCAGGATTTTTCAAATCCGTTGACCTAGTCAGTAGGGGTGGAAATAGGCTAGGTTAAGCCGGGCTTTAGAAATTTAGGGCTGGGCCTGCTATGGAAATCTAAAGCCTAAGCCTAGGCTTAGGCCTGCATGTAGGCTTTCTTTTAGGCTCAAGCCTGAGCCTACAGTTGGCATGGCCTGGCCTGAAGCCTGTTTAAAAGCCTATTTAATATATAGGCTTTTAAAAAGGCTTGTAAATAGATCCTAAATAGGCCTTAAGCCTATTTAAATAGGCTTTGAGCCTATTTAAGGCCTACATTTTTAAGCCAAGTATACCTGTAAAAAATTTACAAAAAATACCTAAGTTTATATTAACCATAAAAGTTCATATTTCATAATACATTATCCAACACCACAAGTAAAAGTTCATAATAAAATTAAACAATACAACTAATACAAGTTGTGTACCACAAGTCCATAATACAAAAGTCCAACGGATCAACACAACTACATAAATACAAGTTTAACAACAACAAAAACATAAATCCATAATACAAACATAATAACAACAATGTAAACATAACAATATTCAAACATAAAATGAAACAAGTCACTGCTTAAGCATAATCTCTTCTTGTCCAGAATTCTCCTACACAAACACAATGAAAAAAAAATGATAATGAATAAGTAAGTCCATTACAAGATAAAACTTTAAATTTTAAATAAGTAGTAATATAAAATAATATTCTTACCTTTTCTTTTATCTTCAACCCATACTTGTTACGAAGCCAATCCCCACCACAAATAAGACCTTCAATAGATTGTTCATTTAAGCTAGCACGATATTCATCAATCTCCCTTCTCCCGGCACTAAATGTGGATTCAGATGCAACACTTGAAATAGGAACAACTAGTATATTAGCAGCCATCTTTGACAAAACTTTGAACTTTAAACTATTATCTTTCCACCACCCCAAGGCACAAAAAGATGAAGAAGAACAAGAATGAATAACAAGATTTTTCTCAAGATAAGTCTCCAACTCTGATTTTGTAAGAGGATATGATTGACTTCGGTGGACCATAGTCAATATCTCTTGCATCATTTTATCCATTTGCCGTACACCATGAACAACAATGGTGCTTTCAACATTGAATTCACTATGTCCACTAGTAGAGGAAGCATCTTGACTAAACAAGATCACATAATCAAGATATAATTCCTCTAATGCCTTTTTCACCTTTTCCACATTCTTTTCAACATCACTTTGTGTTTTATACAACAAGGGAAAAGTTATCTTAATACCATTTAACTTCATCCTTGGATCTAAAACACATGCAATAGACATTAGCAAATTACATTCCCCCCAATATTTATCAAATTTTGCTTTCATAGGTATTGCCATCTCACTCATGAACATATCAAAAGACTCAGCTGCATTATCAATAGCTTTTTTGACCCTTTGAATTTCAGCAAGATACAAGTTAGAAGTAGGGTAATCACTACCTGATATGACATGTGTGGCATCGTTAAAAACCTCCAAAAGTTGACAAACCTTCTCAATCTTGTCCCAATCCTCAAATAATGGTGCATACTTATAATGTGGTTCTTTTTCATTGTAATCTGAAAAGGCATGTTTAAATTTAGCCGTAGTACACAACATCAAGTATGTAGAGTTCCATCTTGTTGGACAATCAAGAACAAGTTTCCTCTCTTTCAATCCTTTTAATTCAACAACTTCATGAAATGATTTTAACCTTGCATCTGAAGAATTTATAAACATGACACTTTCACGAACATTGAGAATGACATCTTTAATAGTGCTAAGGCCATCTTGCACCAACAAATTCAGAATGTGAGCACAACATCTATCATAGAATAATTGTCCATCAAGTACCATCTTAATGCTCAATGACATATTTTCTTTCAAACTTCCTACACAAGAGTCATTGTAAGATGCATTGTCAACGGTTACTGAGAATATTTTATTCTCAATACCCCATCCTCTCAAACACTTGAAAATAGCATTTGCTATATCTGTTCCCCGTCGAGGAGGAGGCACTTTGACAAAATTCAAAACTCTCTTCTAAAGGTTCCAACTTGCATCAACAAAATGACCCGTTACAACTTACAACCATGTACTCAACTACTTGGTGACTTGACTTCCACATGTCTGTTGTAATGCTAACCTTACTCACATTACTCAAAATCTTTTTCAAAGTATTCTTTTTAGCTTCATACAATTGCAAACAATCGCTTCTTGCTGTTTTACGAGTGACGTTTTTGAAATTTGAATTTGCATATTCAAAAGCCCACATGAACACTTCATCCTCTACGATGCTAAATGGTCCACTACAAAAAAACGCGGAAATAACGACGGATTTAGCGACGGATTCATTCCGTTGCTAATTTAACGACGAACTAGTGACGGTTTAGCGACGGAATTGCTTATTTTTAAAAAATTGAAAATTAGCGACGGAATAGCTACGGAATTTTGCGACGGAAAATTTTTGTCGTTAAATCCGTAGCTAATTTTACCGGTAAATTTCCGCGCAAAAACTTGCGACGGATTAGCGACGAACTTTTGTCAAAAATTTCGCGTTCTTTTCTTGGAAGCAAAATAAACCCGGGAATAATGAGCGAGAATTTTTGGGACAAAATCTAGCGACGGATTTAAAATTCCGTCGCTAGATAATTAGCGAAACGAGCAAATTTTTTTCAAAATAAAATCTAGCGATGGAATTCAAATCCGTCGCTAAATCTAGCGACGGATTCGATTTTCCGTTGCTAGTGTAATACGGGATTGATTAAAAATAAATCTAGAGACGGAATTTGAATCCGTCGCTAACGGATTCAAAATTTTCGTCGCTAAATATGTTAACCCTAGGTATTTTAGCATTTTATTTCCATTTATTAGCATTGCAATCAGACTTCGTACACCGCTTCTTTCTCGCTGTGAAGTACAGACCGGCGACGTGGAACAACGGGTGGGAGTTGGAACAACGACTGTATCTCCTTCTCGTCCAGCATCGAAGGTCGCGACTGTGGTGGTCGGAGTTGCAGCGGATTGACGGCGGTGTGGAACGGCGGTCGCAGTTGCGGCGGCGGAGGCGTGGTGGCAGCGCAGGTTCTTCGTCTCTCTCTCCTTCCTTCTCGTCCAGCAGATCGAGGGCGTGGTGGCCGGCGGTGGCAGCAGCAGGTTCCTTCCTCTTCTTTTCTTCTCTCCCTTTCTCGACGAAGGCAGCAGTGGGGGCGGTGGCTGGAGTCGTCGAACGAGCGGTGGCAGCGGCATACCTGGTTCCTTCGTCCGGCGTTCTCTGACAGTAGAGATCGGACAGCGGTAGCGGGCGGGCGATGGTGTTGGGTCGGAGCTGCGGCGGCCGGCGTAGGCGAGGCGCAGTAAACCTATAAAGTAAATCTTTACTAAAATTCATGCAGTCTAGCTACATTTAAGCCCTTTTAAAGTAAACCTATAGAGGATGAAGAGAAAAGGTGATTGCATATTTTAAGTAGCTCTTGGATATTTGAAAGGAAATCAGTAGCCCTCTCTATGGTCAAGGACTGAAGTTTGAGCATCTGAAATCTGAACCTTCAAAGACATGTTTTCTTATTAGGATAATTGATTGAAACTGCCTACATAGTTATTAGTTAGATTCTAAAAAAACATCCAATACAATTTCATTAAAA
>CP025645.1:1227884-1239114 GCA_003576665.1 Ipomoea trifida
ATCCTTACCCTCCACGTGTATGGCCCAGGATGAAACTCCTCCTCTACCAACCACGTACCCCTGCCCCGAGCCTTATGCACCCCCACTCGATCCGCCACGCACGCGCATGGCGCCACGTACCGCCGCCCTGCCACATGCCTCCGCCCAAACCTCGCGACTCCCCTGCGTCTGCGCCCGTCCCGACGCTGTAATACGCCGCGGGTAGCGGCCGGTCCGGTCGCTCAGGCCGATCGCGGTTCGGCCGCCACAGGCTGTACCCGGTTCAGCCGCCACATGCTATACCCAGTTCAGCCGCCGCAGGATGCACCCGGTCCAGTTGCCTTGAATCGTGCCCGGTTCAGCCTACGCAAGCCAGACCCGGGCCGGTCCAGCCCCTCGCCTCTTCCTGGGCTTCGCGTGATTATTTCGTGGGCCAAGCCCAACTCCCTAATACCCCATCATAAGTCCCCCACTTATTTTAATTATTGACTGATGATTAAAAGAAGTAATATCAAGCCCAGACCCAAGCCCCGAACCTGGCCCATCTCCAACCTTGTCCTAGTCAAACCTTCCATCTTCAACCTGTTAAAAAATCCCATGATTTTCTCCCCTTTCCTCTTAACCTCCCTTAAACCTCTCCCATCTATAAAGCTACATTAAAACCTCTGCCTTTGGTTCACGCAAACCCTGACTTCGCAAAGATCTCCCACCCTGCTGCACTCAACTTTCCCTACCGCCACCGTCGTCACCATGCACGATTCGCCCAACACCCCCGGCGCTGCCGCTGTCGCGCAAACGCTCCCCGATGCCCCGAACTCCACCGCCGCCGTTACCACACCTGCACTTTCGCCGATCGCCTCCTCCGCGACCCTGACCGATGTCATTGATCCCCCCACGCTCGACCTCACGCCACCACCCGTGACCCCGCACCATGTCGCGATCCCAAACGCTGGCGCGCCACCACCCTCGGCCGCGACGTTGGGTTTTCTCGAGGTCGCTTCGTCCCCCGAAGCCCCCGATGTGATCGCCACCCGAACCAATCTTTTAACCGTCGTCGCTAGTGCTGCCGCCTGCCGGAGCCAAACTGCCCTCCCCCGCGGCCAGGCGTCGCCCACCCACACAGGTCGGTACCTTCTGTTATTAATTTGATAGATGAAGTTCCCTCCCCTAGAACCTCCTCGAGTTACCGTTACTTAGACCATACCGTGGTTAGGGCCATAGTCTCGAAAGTGTCTCAGGCCGAGTATATGTCTCTGGATGAATGGTTAGGGGAGGAGGTAGAGATTGTCGTTCCTACCCCTATTGACAATATGACTGCACCCCCGCGTCCCAACCTAGTAGCTATTCATTACCACTCAGTTTTGGTAGGCTTGCAATTCCCCCTCCACCCCTTAGTTTCTGAGTTCCTGAATGTTCACAATGTCGTACCATGTCAGTTGAATCCTAATGTGCACAGGTTGTTTACTTGTTTTCTGACTAGATGCCGAGAGGTTAAGGTGCCCTCTTCCTTGTCATTGTTTTTGCATTTGTTTCATGTCGGTCAGACTGGCCCATAACAAGAAAACCAAGTTATTGGTGAAAGATATAACCAACATGCAGCAGACATACCTAACCTTAACGTTCGAATTTGTTGGCAGATAAAAGGTGTAACACCCCGTAAATTCGTTCAAGCCTTTCGATCGATAATTAATTCCTTGGGCAATTTAATTATTTTAATTGGGCTAGTTCTCTCAATTTAATACATAGATATATATATATATATATTTCTTGAGCCTAATTTAATTATTCTAATCAAGAGCCCAATTCTTGAATTGATTCTTGTAAGGGATTTTATTCCATTTGGATCCTTGCAATCCTTGTAATTAAAATATTCTTACATGGCCCAACTCCTTAATAATATATTAGTATAATGTCTTTAAGACATCTTATGGGCTTCTTTATTCTAATATATATATATTTAATTGTAAGGGATGAATTCATTAGCCCAACTTATTAATCTTGTACATATTAAATTCTTGTAAGTAATATAATATATGATTTGAGCCCATTCCATATTAAAGTCTTTCACCCTAATACATTATATGTATTGTAGTATATATATCCAAGACTAAAAATCCCTAAAGGTTTTCACTCCCTCTCTTCCCTACACACTTGCCTTTCACGCCATTTTCATCACTAAAATCCTCCAAATTTGATCTTCATTTCTCCTACAAGTTTTCAAGTCAAGATTGCTCTTTTAAGCTTGTTTAGGATTGGGTAAGTGCATCTAGCTAAGAATCTACCTTGCATTTTATGGTTTTGCTAGTCTTTATGCATATTCTTATGTGTTCTCTTTTGGGGTTCTTTGGGTAAAAGATGATCAAGAAGGTGGTGGGGCTTTGTGATCATTGTTGAGGCTTGGCTAGGTGGAAGAAAGCTCTTTGAGGTAACCACTATGTCCATCAAAATCTATTTTTACACTCTCATTCTATATGATATTTTTGGTGCTGGAAATCCTGAAATTTCTTGGTGTTTAGCCCTATTCTTGGTTGTATTTTGTTGGAATTTCTTGATCTTGTGTCTTGATCTTGGCCTATTGATGTTGTGATCATTTGTTAGTTGGATTTCCATATTTTTGGCCTCTAAATAGATGAAATGTTGGTGTATTTGGATCTGATTATTGCATTCTGGAAGGGTATTTTTGGTGTCTGGGCAGAACTGTTTTTCTAGGATTTGGGTTGACCTTGCGGAGGTCCAAGGCGGCATAATGTAATCCGCCGAGGAGATCTGCAAGGTTGGAGCGGTGAGCACGGGCGGAGGTGGCAGGCCCGTTGAGGAGGGCCGGCTCCTCCTTGCGGAGGAGGGCGGCGGAGGTGTGAGTTCCGTTGAGGTGTTCCGCATGGTCACTGGGAGTCTGATCCCAGAGACCTGTTCTTGGTTGTTGTTGTCTGTTTGTTTCCCCTTTGTTCTGATTATTGTTGGAATGTTTTGTTGGGTATTTTACCATGTCTTTGGAGTAATTATTCATGCCGTTTGTTGGGTATTTACACCATATCTTGGAGTATTGATTCATGTCTTTGGTTTGCCTTTTTGTACTCATGGTTTATTGATTCCTTGAATTCATTACCTGGGAGTTGGTTTGTGTTCATAGTGGAGATGAACACTTTGGTTGGTTGTTTTGGGCTGAGTTTGGAGTATGAGTATGTGGTGGTGGTTTGTTGGTATCTTTTGGAGGTTGTTGGGTGGATTGACTGTGCTACTATTGACTTCTGACTCTGGACTTCGGTCCCTGTGATTGGGTTGATTACCCCTGTGATTGGACTTCGGTCCCTGTGATTGGACTACGGTCCCTGTGATTGGACTTCGGTCCCTGTGATTGGGCTCATCACCCCTGTGTACCAGATTTCTGGATTTTGACTTCTGACTTCTGACTTCTGACTGTGGGTTTGACTTGGTATGATGGTTGGTATGAGGGTTTGGAGGTTGGAGTTGGGATTCTTTCTTGGTTTATTTGCTTGTGAGTCCTTGTGTATAATCGGTTGATATCTCGTTGTTCTTGGTTATGGTTGGTTGTTTCTTATGGTTGTTGTTCAGTTGGTATCTTGGTTATGGTTCGTTGTTGTCCCATGCTTTCGTTGTTGGATATTGGCTTTGTTTGGATGAGTCTTGGTTTATGATTCGTTCAGCTTATTGTTGTTGAGTACCCGTTTTGAACTATTGAACAGTTTGTTGGTGTTTATATTCTATATGGGTGTGTAAACCTATTTACAAGCTTATGTATATCTATATCTCCTTGCGGGTGTGAATAGTGGTTGCTTAGCAGTCTTTTGCTAATGGTTCTTTGCGTGTTTTCCAGGTA
This sequence comes from Ipomoea trifida, assembly GCA_003576665.1. Lineage (NCBI taxonomy): Eukaryota > Viridiplantae > Streptophyta > Magnoliopsida > Solanales > Convolvulaceae > Ipomoea > Ipomoea trifida. Next base: position 1,231,702 of record CP025645.1, read on the forward strand.
TGGAGTAAGTCTGAGCGCGAGCGCGTTAGAGCCTATCTTATGAGGATGCTTAGACTTAGTTTACATTGTTTAGACTTTATGTTTCGGGCCTGTGAGCCATTTGAGATTTCATATACTCTGGTTTAGATGTTGGATGTTTTGAGACATGACTTGAGGATTCTTATCTATGCATTACAGTTCAGTTCTTATGATTAGCCTGTGCATCTAGGTTGTGTTTTCTTACCTAGATGTGGCATGATGCCCCCTTAAGTTTTAAATTCGCTTCCGCTATATTATGTTATGTTGTTGGTTGAGATAGGCAGCTGTTGTGTTGAGATTTATCTATCTCAGCCTGTATAAGGTTGGGGTGTCACAAAAGGCCAGATTAAATGTACAATAACAGGAATGGCTTCTAATTAGAGATTTAAAAATAAAAATAAAAATAAAAAAGCTAGATTAAAGGTTCAACAAAAGGATTGGCAGTGGTCTATAGTTTAACCTCAAAAGTTCTAATGACAAAGCCATCTCTGAGTAATGACAGGTTAAATAATAAAAATAACATGCATATAGATGATATATATCAAACAATCTGTAGAGATGGCAAAGGAGAAACCTAATAAATGATTATGCAGTCAAATAATATACTTTACTATAAGAAAAATGATTATGCAGTGAAATAAACTATAGCACCTATATTATTCTATATCAAATTCAACCAGATGGTGTAATCAAACATATACATTCATATTAAATGCTCTGTATCTAGAGGAGAAAATCTGTGAAGCACGTTGCATACAAGAATATTAAAAAAGGAGATAAGACACTAAGACTAGTAACCTAGATATAAGAAATTTATAGAGTTAAACACTTAAACACACAACCAAAACACCATACCAGGAAGAGAAGGAAATACTTGCAGTTCAAAGTACCAACGCAATTCATACTAAAACACAAGGGAAAAGATAATAAAATACATACCATGTGACACCCCAACCTCACACAGGCTGAGATAGATAAAACTTAACACAACAGCTGTCTATCTCAACCAACAAACATAACATAGCGGAAGCGAATTTAAAACTTAAGGGCGTCATGCCACATCTAGGTATAAACACAGCCTAGATGCACAGGCTAAACATAAGAAACGAACTGAGCTGTCATTCATAAAATAAAAATAATCCTCAAGTCATAGCCAACAATATTCAAATCACTAGTCAAGAGTATATAATATATCAATGGCACACAGGCCCAACAACCAAAGTCTAAACATCATAAAACTAAGTCTAGCGTCCTCATAAGATCGGCTCTAACGCGCTCGTGCTCAGACTTAATCCATACCTGGAAAACACGCAAAGAACCATTAGCAAAAGAATGCTAAGCAACCACCATTCACACCCGCAAGGAAATATAGATATACATAAGCTTGTAAATAGGTTTACACACCCATATAGAATATAAACACCAACGAACTGTTCAATAGTTCAAAACAGATACTCAACAACAATAAGCTGAACGAATCATAAACCAAGACTCAGTCAACCAAAGCCAATATCCAACAACGAAAGCATAATACAACAAGGAATCATAACCGAGATACCAACTGAACAACAATCCAAAAGGAACCAACCAACCTCAACGAGAACCACAAGATATCAACCGAAATAACACAAGGACTCACAAACAACCCACCAAGAAAGAATCCCAACTCCAACCTCCAAACCCTCAAACCAACCATCATACCAAGTCAATCACATAGTCAGAAGTCAGAAGTCAAGAGTCAGAACCCGGAAATCCGGTACACAGGGGTGATGAGCCCAATCACAGGGACCGAAGTCCAATCACAGGGACCGTAGTCCAATCACAGGGACCGACAGTCCAATCACAGGGGTAATCAACCCAATCACAGGGACCGAAGTCCAAAGTCAGAAGTCAATAGTCAATAGTAGCACAGTCAAACCAACCAACAACCTCCAACCGATACCAACAAACCCACCATCACATACTCATACTCCAACCTCAACTCAAAACAACCAAACAAAGTGTTCATCTCAACTATGAACACAACCAACTCCCAGGCAATGAATTCAAGGAATTAATAGACCAAGAGTACAAAAAGAGAAACCCAAAGACAAGAATCAATACTCCAAGATATGGTATAAAATACCCAACAAACGACATGAATAAATACTCCAAAAACATGGTAAAATACCCAACAAAACGATCCAACAATAATCAGAAACAAAGGAGAAACAACAGAGCCCAACAACACAGAACAGTTCACTGGAAGCAGAATTCCAGGAACCTTGCGGAACACCGCAACGGACCACACCCTTCCGCCGGCCTCCTCCGCAAGAAGGAGACGACCTCCCTCAACGGGCCATCCTCCTCCGCCCACATCCACCGTTGCCACCTTGCGGATCACTTAGGCGGATTACATTGTGCCGCCGCAAGTCTCCGCAAGGCCAACCCCAAACCCCAGAAATCAGATTCTGCCCAGACTTCAAATACCATTTCCAGAATACAAAATCAGACCAATATACACCAACATTGCATCAAATTAGAGGCCAAAAATATGGAAATCCACAACATCATTGATCATAACAACACTAGGCAAAAGATCAAGATGAAATCCAACAAATACATCCAAAAATAGGGCTAAACAACAAGAAATTTCAGGATTTCCAACACCAAGAATATCATAATAGAATAGGAGTGTAGAAATAGATTTGATGGACATAGTGGTTACCTCAAAGAGCTTTCTCCAATCTAATCAAGCCTCAAGCAAGCTCACAAAGCCCCACCACCTTCTTGATCATCTTTTACCCAAAGAACCCCAAAAGAACATTCATAAGAATATGCAAAATGACTAACAAAACCATAAAATACAAGGTAGATTCTTAGCTAGATGCACTTACCCAATCCTAGACAAGCTTAAAGGAGCAATCTTGACTTGAAAACTTGTAGGGAAATGAAGATCAATTTTGGATGATTAAAGATGGAAAGTGGCGTGAGAATGAATGAGTAGGGAGGAGAGGGAGTGAAAATCTTTAGGGAAATTTTATCTTGAATATATATACTAAGATACATATAATGTATTAGGGTGAAAGACATTAATATGGAATGGGCTTAAGTTACATATATTATAATAGCTACAAGAATTAAATATATTCAAGACTAATAAGTTGGGCTAATGAATTCATCCCTTACAATTAAATATATGAATTAGAATAAAGAAGCCCATAAGATGTCTTAAGGACATTATATTAATATGTGATCAAGAAATTGGGCTTATGTAGGAATATTTTAATTACAAGAATTGTAAGGATCCAAATTGAATAAAAAAATCCCTTACAAGAATAAATTCAATTAATTGGGCTCTTGATTAGAATAATTAAATTAGGCTCAAGGAATATATATATATATATATATATATATATATATATATATATATATCAAATTGAAAGAACTAGCCCAATTAAAATAATTAATTTGCCCAAGGAATTAATTAACGAACGAAAGGCTTGAACGAATTTACGGGGTGTTACACTCTACCCCCCTTAAAAGGAGCTTCGTCCCCGAAGCTCAAAGCTCACGGGAACTTGAAACGGAACGATTCAAGAGACAAAGATTCAACCGAAGATTAAAGAGAACGATTGCTCAACTAATCCTAAACTCAAGAACATACTAACATGCAACTAAACTCATAACTTACCCAACCCAAACTAACATGCAAGAACATAAACTAAACAACTCACCTAGACTACAGGGTTTCTACTACGGAGCTAATACTAACGAGAAAGCTATCAACTAACCTGGGTGGCCTCCCTGAGAAGAACTGCCTGGACCGTGGTGCGGATAAGGGTAGGGATAGGGATGCTGATAAGGCTGCAGATACTCCGGTGGCACCTCAATGCCAAGCTTGGTCTCGATGAAGCCCAAGCGCTGGAAGCCGCGATCCACTCTCAGATCTAGCGAATCGAACCTCGCCTTAACCATACGCTGCATCTCCTGCAGCTGTCGGAGTACGGGACCAACTGGTGGCGTAGGAGTTAAGGGATCGTGCTGCTCCTTCCTCCGGTGCTCTCGGTCAGCCTCACCTACGGGTTCTTCTTCTTCAGCTTCCTCTTCAGACTCGTCATCCTCCTCATCACCTCCTGCCTGCTCAGCCTGCTGAGGCGCGACCAATCCTCGCAGCCTCTTGTGTGGAATATGATAGCGCTCAATCAGCTCCCTGCTCTCGGCGGCTGGCATCCTACTCAGCTCGTGAGCGGTGATATACTCATTCCCCTCTACCTGAAACAGCCTAGAAAACTGTAGACTCGGCGCATTGAACGTGCTGTCAACCGGCTGCCTTGCCAACTCCCCAGTGACATTGACCCTCTTCTTCTGGAATATCCAACTCAGAACCATCCCGTACGGCCGGTTGCGCCTCTTGACTGTCTTGCAGAAGTCCATGTGTAAGATCATCAGAGTAGGCAAATTAAACTTCACCCGATGCTTTAGGAAGTACGCAAAAGCACACTCGATGGCCGTAACCTCCCGGCTGTTGTTCTGGTTGGGCAACAAACTTTCCCCAACCAACAGGGTCAGAATCCTCTGCTCACCAGTCAGATTATGCTTATCGGGGCGAGTGTCTAAAGCAATGTCCTCATTCTGCCCCAACATGTACCTCAGGTAATCCTGGAAACCCACATCCTGTGTCTCAACCCAAGCACTGCGCTCATACTCATTGACACCTCCCAACGGTAAATTAAGCAATCTAGCCAACTTGGGTGGGTCAAAAGAAATCCTTACACCCTTCACTATCGAAGTGAGCACGGGCGCTTGGTTAATAGTCTTAACCTTCATGTTCTGATAGAATTGATGAACCAAATTGGGATACACAACATTCTCAATTCGCAAAAACACATCCAACAAACCCTGAAAATTCAGCATATTCACTATTTCGGGCGAAAAGTGTAGCGGGTCAAGAGCTTTACCATCAATTATGGAATAACGGATGTTGCTCGAGCCTTCTCCTTCCCCGGCTTGATTTCTTCTCGACATTTTTGTTGTTGTTGAGGGTAGAACTCGGTGTTGCCGTGGACGAAAACGACAACGTCAAAACTGCGGACCTTTGCGGGGAAGCTTGCGTACCGGGCGTAGTCGACGGAGCCAAAATCGCGGACGGTGGCGGATGAGGTCTGCGGACCTGGGTGCTCTGTTGACGGAAGAAGGCCACGGACTTTGCTGCTCCTCTACTCTGTCGTTCGCTCACTGCTTGCGGGAAGGGAAAAAGAAAAACGAAGCGGAGAAGAAAGGCGGACGATTCTAGTGTTATAACGCGCTCAACACGCAAAAAGACGCATGTGCCCTCGATCTTGCGGACCGCGCCAACGGAGGGCTGGACTCCGTTACGTTGCTTTCCCTTCTCCTCGCGGAACACTTCGACGGAACGCTCTCTTCCGTTGCCTACCTTCGCACGTACACGCGGAACACCTCCACGGAGGCCTCTGTTCCGTTCCTCCCAACCGCACCGTTACTGCTACTGGGCCTCTAGAATTAAAACAGAGACTTTGTGATTGGAACACAACGAGTCAGTGTAGCTGGATGGCGTGGTTCCTTTGTTGCTAAGCTTTAGGCGCGGGTTCGAGTCCCCTTGTGCACACTAGCTAGGTCCTTAGGCTTCTTTTTCCTTCCCTTGCGTTTTGTTTCCTTGACTTGACTTCACGAACTCCCCAACCACTTGTAATAAGATCGGGTCTTCAAACTCTTAACAAAACGCTACTTAAAGCTTCCTAACTAACGAGAGGTCGCCTATGGTTCACTTAACGGTTCGACTAACCACAACTCTTAAAGAAAAGACCCTAAAAGCACTTAAAAGCCACGCAGTTAAAGATTAAGCTCGAGAGTTACCTTCTTCAAGCCCGTTCGCCTCGGCCTGGGTGCGGCCCATCACGAAGATCTTCCTCTGCGGTGGCCCGGCCTGCTGCCCTCGGCCTCCATCGGCCGGCTACCTCCACTACCCTCGGCCTCTCGGGAGGGTCGGGTCGCTGCTGGGGCTCCCTGAGCCGAGCTCGGTCTAGACTAAGGTGGTCCTCCCTTCCTGGTTGCGCACTCATAGGCTCGGTGTCCTCGCAACCCGCAGCTGTAGCACTCCACTAGCCGCCCCTCGCAGTCGCGTCCAGGGTGATCTCTCCCACAACGTCTGCAGTTGAAGTGTCGGGTACGCGCTCCATCACCCCCTGAACTCTACCCAAAGCTAGGGCGAGATCCACTACTGTGGCTAGCACCACCTCGCTGAAAGCCACCTCCCATCCCGGAGCTCCCGGGCCTGTGCCTCTTGGAGTCTGAAGCTCCACCCTCTGACGGTCGCTTCGAGCGGTCCTGGATCCGTCGTCGGATGGTCAGCACACGGTAATGGTCAGCGGCGTTGCTGTAGGCCTCACTCAGCGTCTGGAACTTGAACACGACTAAGGCTATACGCGTATCCAAGTTCAACCCAGCCACGAACCGCTCAATCCGGGTTTCCTCGGTCGGGGCTAACGTCGGCGCGAAACGGGCCAACTCCAGGAAGCGTCGATGATACTCCTGCACAGTCCTCGACCCCTGCTTGAGGTGTAGGAACTCCTCCTGCATCGCTGCCTTCACGTGAGCTGGATAGAAGCGAGCCCTCAGCCGATCCTTGAACGTCTCCCACCCGAAGTCGGGCTCCTGTCGCATCGCTGGGCCGCCGTGGACCCACCAGAGGTCTGCCTCCTCCTTCAGATAAAAGCTCGCCATATCCACCTGGCGACCCGGTGGACACTCTACCACCTCCAGGATCTTGTCGAGTGCCCGGATCCACTCCTCAAGGATCACGGGATCCTCCTCTCCAGCGAAGAAGGGTGGGTGCTGCCCCGCCACCCTCCGAACTAGGTCCGGCTGCCCGCGCTGGTTGTTCTGAACCATCGCGTTCCCCAGGAGCTGTGTGATCTGTGTCAGCTGCTGGAGGTTCTGCATCAGCTGCTCTGCGTAGGGTACCTCCGGGTAGTCCTCGCGTCGTCGTGGCGGCACCATGATCGCTAGAAGGGGGAGATACTAACAGAAAGCGAACAGAACTGCGGTTGACCTTAACCAAACACGCAAGAAAGAAAGTGAGAACGAGCTCACAACAGGCAAACAACAAACAACCTGCAAACATAAAACAAAAGCAAGTAAACGAGTCCTCACCGCGCGGCCTAGAATTCACACATCTTAGAATTCTTAAACATCTTAATTGCTACTGATCAAGTCCTAGAGTTTCAGATTACAACCCTAGGATTCCTACTTAGACCTCAACACAGGCTCTGATACCAACTGTGACACCCCAACCTCACACAGGCTGAGATAGATAAAACTTAACACAACAGCTGCCTATCTCAACCAACAAACATAACATAGCGGAAGCGAATTTAAAACTTAAGGGCGTCATGC